>VDFB02374143.1:161802-447668 GCA_007258455.2 Sequoia sempervirens
TTCAAATGTGCACCCCATCTTTGAGTATTAATTACCGTATTTAAATCCTCCTTGCTTTAAATTACTTGATACATTCTTTGCTCTCCCCTGGTAAGTCACTACATACACCACGTGGCCAACTGTTAACATGCGATTTATTACTTTTTGTTTCCTTAAGCTTTCAATCGGATTGAGTAGCCATTATATCAGTGCTTGAAATCACCTTTCCCAGAGAACTAGAAGGGAGCGGGCAACTAGCATGAAGCTTGAAGTAAGTGTGTTGAGTGGGAGAAGAAGGGTGGGGAGATGTCGAATGCCAACTGTTTGGGAACAGCATCACCCCGGCGGAAACCCACATGAAGTTTCCCACCATCAAACAAGGGTGCGGGCTCCACTTACATGACGGCAAGAGGTTGGCGACCATCCTTAGGACATTGGTCATCGGAGTCAAGACCCCCAAAGGATGTTTTCAGCTTTTAGCAAATGTAGTTTTATACCCACCACTCTCGATTGTTACGTTCAATTTTTATCTACCTCTGAAAGTATTTTATCCAACGATCCTAACTTCATAAACCCTGCAATGCTCGCCCTTGAATCACAAAGAGGTCCACTCAGAATCCTATGTAGAAGTTCCAAATTGATGAATCATAATGAGCCGCAAATAATTGTAAGCAGGTATGCGCTCATAGAAACAGCCACCATTCGTTTAAGAACCGCGAGTTGGTTACACGATAAACCCTTCACCCTTTGACATTGCAGGCCTTCTACAATGTGAGTTCCCTTTGAAGCAGGTCTTTCACCGATTGAATCGATTCCTTCCCATTACAATAGGATTTCGAGGAAATATTTAAAGGAAGTTCCTTAAGATCATTCGAAGCCCACGCCAATTCATTTTCTAATTTTCATTTTTTTTTATATCATCACAGGTGATTCACTCCTTTTAAGCTATCAGCGAATCACACCTCTTAGCCACAGAGGAAGCAGGCTAAGACATTACACACGTTGCTTGAATCCTTGTCAGCCAATTTGCACAAATGTTATTCATTCAATAGGGCACTACATGTTCCATAAAATTGTTCCTTACTGGCATTTTCACAATACCATTAGTTGCATGGAAGACAGGCCATGGGAACCTCAGTCAGTAATGCTGCCTGCGGGGTTAAGAATATGAGCATCGTCATTGGAGTGTCTTCATAGGGATAAGAGGCAGCTGAGGGGCCATGGACTTCAAAGGAAGAGAGTTGTTAGGAGGGATCATGTAGGATACCACATTGTGAAATCCATGGCCACGGTAGCATTTTAAAGCACGGGACCCATGAGGGAGATTGTCGCAGATACAGAGAGGTCCAAGATACCCGGCAGACCCACCATAGTCCCTCTCCCTCCATAACCATAGCCACACCTCCTTTAGCTATAGGTTCACCATCGTACTCCTCCTATGGCAAAGGGATTGACGCGATAAAGAGGGAGCCTACTATGTTCATTGTTGCGGTTCTAAAGATAAGCCATATGGCTAACATCTCACCAGCATGTAGTCATTCATTTATAGCTGAGCGTACTTGGTTGCACCATCAATCATCTAGAAGAATAATAATAACTATTATTTGCATTATCAACATGTGCCTCAATTGAAACCTCATCTAAAGGCCAGGTGTTTTACAATGTAGCTCGAATAAATCTTCTTGATAAGCTCTAAACACCTTCCCAATCAGTCTGCCTCACATACTTTCCACCACCCCCCATATCAATCAATCCAAGGAATAGAGTGAAGCATGGAACTTCAGCACGTCCATATTGTTTATGGGAGGAGGAAGGTGAGGTGCTTCACTTGAATTTCATTGAGGGACGGTAGCGAAAATGACAGTGAGATGTGTGGACCCCATAGTGAAGAAGGCCGCTAGGACAGTGTGATCGGGATGTTGGAGTTGAGAGGGATGCAGGAAGTTAAAGGTGGGAAGTCAGCCAGAGAATGTTGTTTCCAATGGTGGAGAGAAAAATGGCATGGTCGGCATTGGATCCCACACAGGATATTTCCGTCGGGCCAAGGAATATGGGACACCGTGGTTAGAATGTCATGAGAGCAATGACCAACGTTAAATGGTTTCCTGCCTACTCTGCCCCACAAGACACCAATACCTTCCCCTTTTTCTAGTATTTGCATGGTAGTTTTGGATCAAATAAAGATGCATCGTTAAAGATACATTGCATTCGACCCACAAACTAGACTTCAAGAAACAAAATCATTTATAATTTCTTATGACATCACCATTCTTTGTCCAAAGCCGTAGTATTGATCTCGCACACACTTAGGGGTGATGTTGCTCCCTCACCTGGCCCCCTCAAGTGCACGCAAGCCACAACATCCTATTATGCATTTGAAGAGCATTCTTTTAAAAAGTTACATGGTATTAGTCTGATAGGCCCCTTCTTTGCTGGTCATTGTGAGATCATTTGTTAAAGAATATAGAGTTGTTGACAGTGCCCCCTTCACGTCCTTGGTCTTGGATCGTTCTTTTATCCTGTTGAGATGGAAAGAATGTGGTGGAGGCTACTTTGAAATTCTACTCTATCCAACGACATTGCGAATGGTAGAACCTATAAAGGAAATATCTGCCAAGAGGTCCATGAGCCATGATGTGGAGTATAGGGATGGATAAGTTATCTAAGCCGCACAAAAATGGATGTTGCGGACCCCATAATGTAGGAGTCCGAGCGGGATATGCCATCAAGAATAGTAATAAAGGGATGACCTCCTGCATTATGATGCCCACAAATAGTTCAATGACCGTGACGAAGCATCCTCTTTGAAGTTTTGTGTTCCTTGTCTGACTATGTCACCTGATCAGGTAAATAGCTTTTATTCCTTCCTCGAGTCATCCACATGATAATGATCACCATAACACTTCAAGATTGTGCAATTTTATTCATGATGTTTACAACATTTCCTTGACGGTCTCCATGATTCTCATTTCGCCATTTCCATGGTTTTTTCTAGTCTAAATAGCATACAATCTGATCATCCCATTGTTATTCTTGCTTTTTTTAAAATATGTGAAGAGTACGTGCTACTTCTAATTACTATCACCCCTAGTCCCCTTGGGATTCCTTTAAATATACGTGTATTGTAGGTGCCATGAGTTGAACCAACACCCCCCTTTATGAAAGACTTGTGGAGGTGTCAGGAAAAGGATGTCATTGCGGGAAGAGTAATGCAGATGGCCAAGGCAGAGTGGCCACCAAGGGAGTGGTGCAAAGAAAACAGAGGTCTACATGGCAGACTCTGTATGGGCGATTTCCATCAATGGGATATTTTAGGCCAAGATGCTATGTGGAACCTGTGAGAATGTTTTCCGTGTGGGTGGTAGCTCGTAGGAAGTCATTTAAGAATGTTGCTGAGAAATAGTGAGAGACGGATGGAGACCCACACCATAGGTCCTACATGGATAGTCATCGCTAAAAGGATATGTGGAGTCATGTCTGTAGACGGAAATTGATGAGTGGATGATTGAAGAATTCCAATGAGGAAATGGAAAAAGACTAGTCCTAGCCCACGATAAGGAAACGACGTTGGTGGGTCACGGACCCACATGATAGGGGGCAGCGAAGGCTTGTTGTTGTAGAAGGCATCGTGGCAACGTCCTCCTGCAAATGGCGGTCCGCAAGGGCGGACCTTCCGGCGAACGTGGACTCAATATAGCTTAGTCGTTAGGCGATGGAGGTCAGGTGGGGGAAAACCATGCGCAAAGACCCACAAACGTTTGGACTTAGGCATTTGAAGCAACGGGGTCAGCTGGTTTTGCGGCAACGGTGAAGATGGAAGGACCAACTGTGAAGCCTACCGTGCAAGCAGATGTCAAAGGTCGGCTGTTGCGAGAACAACAAAATGGGAACGGAGTCCCACCTAGGGTGACCCACAGTTGTGGGTTCACGAAACATGAAGGACGCAGCGGCTAACATGGGTGCGGCATCCGCACTTCGAGCGAACACTAGGGCTTGGCTACAGGAAAACGACAGAGTGCAATGATGAACAACAAAGGGAAACCCGAGAACGTGGGTCCACAAAGGTCAATGGATGTCAATTGAAAAGAAAATGGAAGCCCACTGTCTCTAGCCCGTGAGGCTAAGTGACTTGGCAAAACTTAGGTTGGTGAATTGGGCCAATATGAAATTGATCATTTTAGGTTTAGGGCCAACTTAGGCTAGGAAATGGGGGTACACAAAATGGGAAGAGGGAAAAATGACCCCCCAGAAAGAAAAGAGGGGGTCCCTGCCTTCAGCGAGGTGTGCATGCAAAACATGAAAAAAAAATGGCAACTCACTAAGGAAATGCTCCAAAGCTCATGGACCCATAATCTATGGTTCCAATCTTCATGCTAGAGCAAATAAACTAGACGCTTGACCAAAGGATCAAAACCACTAGTCAACCCAACCTTCAGTATGCTGAGAATCCAAGTGTGTGCATATGCATTAATTCCCATCCTTCAGTTGCTACAAGAACCTGAGCTCTTTCCAGTTAAGCTACGTAGTTTATTCTTACTCCAAAAGCATATGAGACATTGCCTTGCTGCTAGTCAGGCATCCATAGCCCCGACGAGGTTGTCGTTGTGATTCTCTCGAACATTACTCTACTGCTGGCCAGGCATCCATAGCCCTAGTAGAGTTGCTTGGATACCCCTAAAAATTTAAATTTTTCTCTTTTTTATTTTCAATATTTTTCTTTCTTTCTTTTCTTTCTTTTTATTTTCTTTTCAATTCTTTTATTTCAACTCGCAAGCAGTGAAGCTCGCACCCAGGGTTGAGAATCATAGTGGCGTTGAAGCAGAATTTTAGATTTTTCACTTAACTGGACTTCACAAAGGACCTAAAGTGACCTTCAGACTCTTAAGATGGGTAAGAGCTTTAAGATTTAAGAATACATCAGGAATAAGACCAACCAATAGCTTATCCTCTTCAAATCAAACACCTAAATCACTTGACACTAACAAAAGATCCTCACCATCTACTCTAAAAACTTGATTGGAGTTTGATGAAGAAATACATAGAACAACCCCAGGTACTTAAAATGGTTGTTCTACACAAAAATTTTCCCCACTAAAAGTAGAGGAACATCGAGCAAAGCAGCAGCAAAACGGAAGAAAAGTGAATGAAAGCAAACAACCTAAACTAACCAAAGTGGGAAAGTGAAAGCAAACAAAAGGGAAACTAATCTAAAGAAAACCAACCTACAAAGAACCAACTAACCTAAAAAAATTAGGAAAGAGGAGTATGTACACGAAGCCTACACTACTCAAAATGAACTATGTACAAAGATATTTACAAGGAACTACGTTCAGGAAAGGAAAACCAACATTTACGCCAATTGGACTTTGTAATGTATGCACAAGCAAATGGGCAATCGTTATGGTCCTAAGCCACGCAGATTTATCCTTATATTCAAAAAAAGAATTTTAACATTGCAACATTCAAATGTAATCACATATTCAGGAAAAATAAGCAATTGAGGTTATTCATTAAACCCATGATTAATCCATAAACATGTTCA
Source organism: Sequoia sempervirens (assembly GCA_007258455.2). NCBI lineage: Eukaryota > Viridiplantae > Streptophyta > Pinopsida > Cupressales > Cupressaceae > Sequoia > Sequoia sempervirens. Next base: position 167,324 of record VDFB02374143.1, read on the forward strand.
TCTCCCTTTGCTCCCATAGTCAAAGTGATAAACACAATTATGAAAATTAACAGGGGCAAGGAAGGATAGAACCTGGATGTCATCACATGGAGGTGGCAGCACCTGACAGTTGAGAGAGAGTACAGCATCATTGATCATTGCATCATCAACTTCAAATGGTGACACGGGATCGTGTTGTTGGAAAAACAAGGACACACAACTGAGAGGGGAAGTGAATCAGTTGTGACAAAAACTTAAAATTTTCTAACTTAAATCAACTTAATCTCATATCTGATGAAAAAGCAATTATCCACAAACAATTTAACACATCATAGAGATAGAGAACACCAAGATTTTTGCGTGGAAACCCTGTTAGGGGAAAAACCATGGTGGATGTTAGTCCACAAGATTATACCCTGTTAAAAGTATAATGAGAAATAATAAGGGGAATGCACATGCATTCAAGCACACTACCTAGAGCTCACTACTCAAATACAAAAGGGACTCACTATCCAACAATACAGAATAGGATTAGAATCCAAAGGATACAAACTGAGAAAATAGCTTCTGCACAAGCCTAATTACAATTCCAATTAAGCTCAAAAAACCTTCTTCACACTTCGTTCAATCTTCTTCACACTCTACTCTTCAATCAAATGATATTCGCACATAGGATCACATCGAGCACCTTTTCCACACACTACACTAATGAAACAATCGCTCTTATATATCCGCTACATGAGATTTCATCACAACTTAGTCGGCCAGGAAAATAAAACATATTTTCAATGTCTTCTTAAATTAACAAATAAAATTTTAATGTGAATCCAAGGTTGGCCACAACATAGTGGAGACCCAAATTAATATCTCCAACACAAAAATACTTCAATTAATTTCACCACGAAGATCCACAACACGCTACCACCAACATGTCGGCCAAGAACAAGAAAAACTGAACATGCACAAAAAAAATCTTCAAGCACAAGCTCTCTGATTAATGTGGACGTACCACAAAGATAGAGAATGATCTAGAGACATCAGAGAACACCAAGAAACAATAGAGAAGCATCCACAACAACTGAGATTAATAGAATCACACAATCTTCATTCAAGAACACTAACAAAGACCACATAAACACTGTCAGACCACAATACAATCAAAACTTCACGCGGACCTCTGATATTTCTGGTAGATGGTCTAGAAACACTCAACAATAAACCCTTTAATCCACACCAGCTAATCTTCAACACACAGAAAAAGATACCTTCATGACCTGCACAGTTCCACTGGGAACCTAGAATACTTTCCTTTACAATTTTCTCAATAGCCTCGACATATATAGCCTTTAATATTCCAAGTGCTAATAGTGTTGACATCAATGACAACCACATATCAGCAACCATATCCATAGCATCAAACAATCTCCCCCTTTGGCATTGATGGCAACGCATGATGTAAAAAATACCATCAACCCAACACACTGACTTCTTTTTCTCAACTGCACTTCTCCCCACAAGGCTCTTTTCCTTAGAAAAAAATTTTACAATGCACTTCTCCCCCTTTGACATCAATGGAAAAGGTAACAATGACCTTTCCAAATACACGCTCTAAACCACATATTTGTACATCTAACTACTCCCTCTGAGTAGTAGCCACGAAAACATCAATCCGGATTAGAATATGGCAATGAAGCTCACATATTGATGCAAATAAATGCATCTATTAGCTCTTATCAGGAGGGGTAATCACCCCTAGCATTCCTCTAAGATACTCAAAAGTATCCTTCGATAATGTCTTAGTAAATATATCTACAATCTATTCTTTGGTAGGCACATATTCTACTCTGACTTCTTTCTCATTCACTTTCTCCCTCAAGAAATGAAACTTGATTGATATATGTTTAGTATTGGAATGCAGCACTGGATTCTTAGAAATATTTATTGCACTTGAATTGTCACAGTATATGGTAATAGGTTCTTCATATACCACCTTGATATCTTTACATATCTATTTCAGCCATATCACTTGAGTACAGTTATTGGCAGTAGCAATGTATTTTGCTTCAGCAGCAGATAGAGAAATGGAATTATGCTTTTTTCTCAACCAGGACACCAATTTATTCCCTAGGAAGAAAGCACCACCACTAGTACTCTTTCTATCATCTACATCTCTAGCTCAATCTACATCATTATATGCACTCAAAGTGAGATCATCATCCTTTGGATACCAAATCCCAAAGTCAACTATTCCTTTCAGATATCTGAAAATTCTCTTCACAACAGTCACATGTGATTCTCTTGGATTAGCCTAAAATATAGCAAACATACATACAACATTCATAATGTTTGGTCTAGTCTGAGTTAAGTAGAGCAATCCACCAATCATTGACTTGTATCTAGTTTGATTTTCCTTAGGAGAATCGTCATTTTTTGTCAACTTACATCCGGTCACCATGGGAGTACCAATAGGTTTTGAGTCATTCATTCCAAACTTCTTCAGTAGTTCTCTCACATATTTGGATTGAGATATGAAAATTCCTTTGTCTAACTGAGTAACTTGCAATCCCAAAAAGAACTTCATCTCTCCAATCATACTCATTTCAAATTCATCCTTCATCTCATCAGCAAACTTCATATATAAATTGTCATCTCCTCCAAAAATGATGTCATCAACAAAAACTTCTATAATTAACTCTTTGTCATGATCTAATTTGAAGTATAAGTTGCTATCAATAGTACTTGTATTGAATCCAAGCTTTAGTAAATATTTGTCCAATCTAGCATACCAAGATCTGGGGGCTTGCTTGAGTCCATATAGATCTTTTTTTAATCAACAAACCATATCTCCCTTGTCAGTTAGCTGAAATCCATCTGGTTGTTCAATGTATACTTCTTCTAGTTCTCCATTCAGAAATGTTGACTTCATATCCATTTGATAGAATTTATAGTTTTTGTATGCAGCATAAGCAAGAAATAACCTTACAACTTCAATTCTAGCAACAGGAGAAAAGGTTTCTTCAAAATAAATACCTTCCATTTGAGAATACCCTTTGCATACCAGTCTTGCTTTATTTTGGACCACTTCACCTTGTTCATTCAGCTTGTTCCTAAACACCCATTTAGTACCAATCACATTTTTGTATTTAGGCCTGGGAACCAGTATCCATGTGTCATTCTTTTCAATCTGTGTCAGCTCTTCCTTCATAGCTTCCAACCAGTGTTCATCTTGACAGGCTTCAGTGACATTTTTAGGTTCAATCTTGGAAATCAAACAATATTCTTCTGCAATCTTTCTTCTAGTTTTCACTCCTTTATTCTTATCTCCTATGATTTGACTATCAAAATGATTTAGCTTTACATACCTTGGGGTTTTGGGACATTCTTGAACTTCTAATTCTTTTGATCTTTCTTCTACACTTGCACTTGTCTGTGTTTCCTGACTGACTTGATTTACTGGAAAAAATTGAGGTTGCTTTACCAGAACATATGGAATAATCTGAAGTAGATTCTGTGTCTGAGAATTCTTCCCTTTGCTAGTAGTGTCTTCATTAGAATCATAACCACAATATCTGGATGATTTGACAAATTCTTCATCAACTCTAATATTTACACTTTCAACCATCTTTCTTAGTCTTTTGTTATAGCATCGGTAGGCCTTGCTTTTACTGGAGTAACCTAGGAAAATCCCTTCATTGCTTCTTGCATCAAACTTTCCTATATCATCATCTCTCTTGATATAGCACTTGCTTCCAAAGATCTTGAAATATTTGATAGTATGCTTGTAACCAAACCATAACTCAAAAGGGGTCTTACCAAAATTACCATTAACATTTACCCAGTTCAAAGTATACATAGCAGTGCTTATCACTTCACTCCAATGCATCTGAGACACATTTCCTTCCATCATCATTGTTCTGGTAGCATCTAAAATTGTTCTATTCTTTCTCTCTGCCACTCCATTCTGTTGAGGGGTCAAGGAGCAGATAATTGTCTTTTAATTCCATGCTCTTCACAAAAAGAGTTGAACTCTCTGGAGGTGAACTCACCATCTCTGTCAGATCTCAGGCACTTTATTTTTAGACCTTTCTCATTCTCTACCATAGCCTTAAAACTTTTGAACTTTTCCAATGCTTCACATTTTTCTCTTAGAGTAATCATCAATAATCAACATAAAGTACATTTCTCCATGAATACTTCTGACTATGGAGGGACCACAAAGGTCAGTATGTAGCAGCTCCAACAAGTTATTTCATTGAAATTATTTTTTCTAGAAAGAGACTCTAGTTTGTTTACCCATCTGACATTCCTTGCAGATTGTGTTAGCACGATTCACTAACTTAGGTAGATCTCTTACTGCTTGAGTAGAACTTCTCTTGATAATATTTTCAAATTTTACATGACACAACCTCCTATTCCACAACTAGATTTCATCTACTTGAGCAATTAAACAACTCCCACTAGTAGTGTTCAGGTGAAAAATATTACCTTTTGTCTGTTTACCAATAGCAATCATATTGCCAGAAATTTCACGTATCTTGCATCTTACATTTTTCAACTGAAGATCATATCCCTTGTGCACCATTGGTCCAACACTCAACAAGTTGTGCTTCAATCCTTCAACATAAAGGACATCATCAGTGTTATCCTTACCACCAAGACAAATAGATCCTCTGCCACGAGTCACACCAGCATTGTTATCTCCAAATCTTATAACCCCACTGTCATACTTCTCTAGACTTACAAATTTTCTTTTATCACCGGTCATATGATGTGAGCATCCACTATCAATGAACCACTCATCTTTTTCTTCAACTCGAGCTGCAAGAGCCTTTTCATCTTTATCATATTTAGTATCCATAGGATTATCTTCAATGGTACCAATGAAAACCCATTCATCTTCATTTCCATTATCTTTATTAGACTCATCGTCAGTCACTGCTTCTTCAGCAAAGTAACATCTCTTTTGGAATCTAGACTTTTTAGGCTTAGATCTAGGAACTCTTTCAGGACACCTTGATGCAAAATGACCTATTTTATTGCAAGAAAAACATGTAATAGGAAATACATCTTCATACTTACCTTTTCCTCTGCCTTCTTTCTTTGCAATCAGTGCTTCCAATTCTTCTACCTCTCTTTCTTTATCTTCAATTTGTTTTAGTTCTTCATCATACTTGGATGCCTTTCTGGAACACTCTCCTAGACATACCTTTGTCTGTTACTTCTAGATACAGTAGCCTTGAATGCAGATTCATTCTTCGGTGTAGATTCACCAAATTCACTTATTTCAAAAACAGCAAGCTTGCCAACCAGTGTGTCTCTTGTCATCTTTGTTACTGATATGATCTCTTCAATAGCATGAGCTTTCACTTTGTAGGAGGAAGGCAAGGATCTGAGTATCTTAGCCACAATTTCATCCTCATCCACAAAACCACCAGCACACCAAATACCCATCACTATCTCATTTACTCTTTGCATAAAAGAAGTGATATTTTCATCTTCACCCATCTTCAAATTCTCATACTTTCCTTTCAAACTCTATATATTAGCCATCTTCACTTGCGCATCTCCTTCATACAAGGTTTCCAGCTTCATCCAAATCTCATGAGCTATCTACAATCCTATCCCATTAGCCATCTCCAAATCTGTCAGAGCACTTACCAAAGCTTCAATAGCCCTAATATTATTTTCAGCATCTTTGATCTCATCAGCAGTGGAGGGACCATTCTGAGGAATAACATATGGATCTTTTGTAATCTTCCAGAAAGATTCACCAATACATCTTAGATGCAATTTCATCCTAACTGTCCACAGTGAATAGTTAGTTCCATCAAATCTCAGACTGTCCTTGAATGTTGCCATATTGGATCACCTCAAGCTTTTAGACTTCTTCAGAGAAACCTGCTCTAATACCAATTGTTGGAAGAACAAGGACACACAACTGAGAGGGGGGGTGAATCAGTTGTGACAAAAACTTAAAATTTTCTAGCTTAAATCAACTTAATCTCATATCTGATGAAAAAAAATTAACCACAAACAATTTAACACATCGGAGAGACAGAGAACACCAATATTTTTGCATGGAAACCCTGTTAGGGGAAAATCCACAATGGATGTTAGTCCACAAGATTATACCCTATTAAAAATATAATTAGAAATAATAAGGGGAATGCACATGCATTTGGGCACACTACCTAGAGCTCACTGCTCAAATAAAAAAGGGACTCACTACCCAACAATACATAATAGGATGAGAATCCAAAGGGTATGAACTGAGAAAATAGCTTCTGCACAAGCCTAAATACAATTCCAATTAAGCTCATAAAACCTTCTTAACACTTCACTCAATATTCTTCACACTCTACTTTGCAATCGAAAGATATTCTCACATAGGAGCACACCGAGCACCTTTTCCACACACTACACCAATGAAACAATCACTCTTATATATCCACTACATGAGATTTCATCACAACTTAGTCGGCTAGGAAAATAAAACATATTTTCAATGTCGGCCCAAATTTACAAATAAAATTTTAATGTGAATCCACCAAGGTTAGCTACAACATAGTGGATACCCAAATTAATATCTCCAACACAAAAACACTTTAATTTAATTCACCACAAAGATCCACAACACGCTACCACCAACATGTCAGCCAAGAACAAGAAAAACTGAACATGCGCAAGAAAAGATCTTCAACCATGAGCTCTCCAATTAATATGGACGTACCACAAAGATAGAGAATGGTCTAGAGACATTAGAGAACACTAAGAAACAATAGAGAAGCATCCGCAACAACTAAGATTAACAAAATCACACAATCTTCATTCAGGAACACTGACAAAGACCACAGAAACAAGTTATCAGACCACAATACAATCAAAACTTCACATGGACCTCTAATATTTCCAGTAGATGATCTAGAAATACTCAACAATAAACCCTTTAATCCACACCAACTAATCTTCAACACACAGAACAAGACACCTTCATGACCTGCACAGTTCCACTAGGAACCTAGAATACTTTACAATTTTCTTAATATCCTCAACATATAGAGCCTTTAATATGCCAAGTGCTAATAGTGTTGACATCAATGACAACCACATATCAGAAACCATATCCATAGCATCCAACACATGTAGCATTTCTGATCTTAAGCTTGCAAAGGGCTAGGCGAATGGGGCTGCCAGTAACTCTTCCAAGTCTTGTGCGGGATCCATAGCCCCCATTGGCAATTCTTCAAAAAGAAATACTTCTCCACATTGATTATCTACAAACCTGGGATCCACTTGGTTGTTGTCCTCAGATGGTAGTATCTTGTCCCATTTCCTTTCTAAGGTGTTGACCTTATTTTTGTGATGTTCAATGTCATGGGGCGATGACTTGCATGAATTTGTCCTATTACAGCCATTTGAATGTGAAGGAGGATCATAAATGATCAGGGAGGAAGGACTCCAAGTTGCATCCTATAGTCAGTTAGGTGCCTCATCTTTGTTTGCAATTATCTCAGCACCTCTACCTTTGTCTTCTCATCTTTGTTGTTCATGTATCTCCTTGTGATGTTCACTGTCACTATAGATGGAGAAGGAACCCCTCTCCCAACTTGAAAACTCTTGTGCATCGCCGTTTGGAGGTTCAAGTAGTATGTCTTCATCGCTTCCAACCTCTAAGATGCAATCTTCTTTGGCACGGGAATACCTCCACAGTATATCTCCTAATGGAAAGAAGTCATCAATTGATGGCACCTCATCAAGGGGACCAAAATATACTACGTAATTTCCCTCCAAGGACTCGCCATAAAGCCTTTTATCCATGGTGCACAAATTCTTTTTAAGAGGAAGAAACTCTTGATGACTGGTGGACAATGTTCCAATGTGTTTTGCTTCATTGTTTGGAGACTCGAGACTGCATTGTTCTTCTTTCGTTGTTGTCTCAATATCCTCATAAGGGTTTCCTTTAGCTAAGTTTTCCCTTGGCTCAGGCTCTTTATCTCACGTTCCATCCTCGAAGTAATTGCAGGAAGTGGTGTACTTGGCCTCCTCACTTATTCTTTGACTTGCTCGATGGCTTCTTGGCACATTTTGCATGTGAGCTTCGAGTGCGATGAGTCATGGAGTCTATACCAATTCAAGAGCCACAGCACCTCCAAATCCACTTGATATCTTAGTTCAAACCAATCCCTCACTAATCTTGAGATGATATGGTTGTATCTTTCCACTATCAAATCTCCATCATCACTTGGGAAGGAATTTGGATAGTGGACAGTTGTGGCATAAATATTTTCCCACTCCTCCACATCTTCATTTTTGGATGCTTGGTCGTTGTCATTCATGAAGGAGAGGTCTTCTAATCTAATTTCACTCCTACAGTCATGATCATTTTTTTCTGCCCCAAGGCTTTCAGCTTCTTCCTCTTTTTGTTCTTCAGTGATTTTGTCGGTTGTTCCAGCATGCACTGTTGCAAATTTTTTTAATTCATCATCAACTACCAATGGTTCCTCTTCTAGAGTGGAGGACTTCCTTCTATTGATGGAGGGAAATCCTTTTGAATTAGTTACCATCAAATTTTCATCAAGGCATTTTTTTGTCCCAATGAAATTAGCTTCTTGTTCCTAGTTCTCAACCTCTATGTTTGTTGTCCCAGCACTAGTTTGTGCCAAATTTATTAGTTCAAATTCAATGTGTTGTCCTCGAGATGATGATAGTTCTTCTACCTCATGGGATGCCTCATCCTCACTGAAAGTTGGCTGCTCCAACTTGTTCAAGCAACCCTTGACATAAGTGATAATGTTTGCACACGAAGAACAAGTTAATTCTGAGTGAGGTGCATTATGAAATCTGCACCAGGTAGACATTAGTGCCTCCTCCAATCTTGGTCCATCTTCACTGCACAAACATTCATGGATCAGCTCCTTGAATGCCTTGGCTTCCATGTTAATCATTTCCTCTTCTGGGTTTGCAAGAGCCAAAGGTTGATATATTTCCCAAAAGAGCATTTCTCCTTGCAAGACTCTTTCAATTTTACTCAAGAAGGTTAGACATCCCAATTCGTTGTGTCTGTGAGTGTAATGGATTCAACATTTGTCTGCCAATGCGAATTGTTGCAATGGTCTCCTCAATCTTTTCTTCAAATTTTCATGTAACTGAGTGATGTTAATTTGCATGTGCTGCTCCATTTCAACTCAACTTTTGTTTGCCTTCAAAAAAATTTGATTTTAAGCTTCAGCATTAAAAGAGATCTCTTTATCTCATATTTCTTCTTGAAGGTTCTCTTTTTGACTTCCAACTTTCAACTTTGTAGCCTTGACATGCCAGCCCTCCTTGTAGTGCCAGTTCTATTGATGGGTTTTAGGAGAAGGGCATGGAATGAATGGGGAAATTTCTTTGTTCAACCATGTCTTGATTCAGCCCTCCTTCTAGTGTTAGTTATGTTGATTTTTTTTTTATGCACTTCTCAACACAGGTAATGCATAGGTGCATCACCTCTCTTGAGAGACAATCTTCCACAATCAGATTGCAGAACACTATCCCAAGGTCTCTAATACTAGGTCTTAACAATGCTTGGAATACCTTAGTTGATTCATGTGATTTTTTGGAAACACAAGGCAGACTTACAGATGAGTTACAAAGTGTGGGAAGGTTAGTTTGTAGATGGAGTTCTTAAAGTGTAGAATTTTTTGCTCAATTGCTACAGGTTCAAACAGTAATCTAGTACTCCTATTTCAGCTTTAGATTTGGCTTTACAATGTGCAATGAACCTTAGCTTAGGTTACTTATTACAAAAAAATGAAAAAGGGCAGGGAAGAGAGGAAGTTCCTAGACCTAAGACTATGAATGAATAGTGATCATGGAGGCTGCTACAATAGACAAACTTCCCAAACTGGGTTTTGCTTGGCCAAGAGGAACCTATAGTTACACAAAACCAGTGCAATCTTCTCAAGACTATAGATTTTCATATTGCACACACACACATCATGAACATGCAATTGAACTAAGTTGCAGCAATGAAGTGAATAACCTTAGACTAGATTTACAAAGTGATTTATCATCAACAAACAACAAAAATAATGAACTGGAAATTCATCAAATATAGTAACAGCAAACACCATCATCACTTCCACTCAAAAAACTAACAACTAAAACTAATAGGGAAGTAGAACCATGCATGCATAATGAATAAACACAAGAGAAACACCCATAAATCATGCAATATAGCTCTCTATTGCTAAAGAATTCCTATGCACCAGCTCTCCAACAATTTACAAATGAAGGGGAGACCCCTATTTATGGTTTTCCAAAGCCCAAATGAATGACTAGGATTAATTTTCATTGTGTGGCTCAAACTTGTTTACATTAGGGTTTCACCTACCCCCCATTTTCCAACAATTTAAAATACATCATTTGTCTCATTCTTATTTTGTCTTCTAGTGCCTCATCACTGTAGTAGAAACTACCTAAAGGTTGCCTTCAATTTGATGTATTCCTAGCATTTTCTTCAGTTAGCCAGACGATTCTTGCTCACAGATTTGCATCATTATGGAGTAGATTAACTGCCTCCTAATTTGATTACACAACTTTTGATGGATCACAATCGTTCAATGAAGAACAAGGCAGCTCCCCATGTGTTCTTGGCACTATTTCTTCGAACATGATATCATCTGCCTGCTAGTCATCTGTGATGAACTTTAAGTGCACCACCTGTAAATTAAAATTATCTCCTTGGTTTGGCCCTGCAAATGACCAATGTTCTCTTTGCAAACTTGGTAGGTAGTACACCATTTTTTTTATCTTTAATTTTGACAAATAGCCCCTTGTTTTCTCAGTATTGATTCCTCTGGGGCAGGTTGTCTGAGCCCTCCATCTTATGGAAATTGATTCCCCTTTATAAAAAATATTCCTTGTTTTAAAGACCTTAGATCTCCATTCATCCCCCTCGTATAGGGATCCTTTGGTCACAGCATTTTCATCCTCATCCGTATGCCATGAAAATCCTTCATATGTCGATTCCCTTGATAAACCTTAATTAGGTGCCCTGCATGGAAGAAGAAATCAATTAGGCCCAATAGAACATAAACTAATGCAACCATTAATAAAATCCTTTGGATTTTCCCTTAAATACAACTTTGAACCATCCCCCTATTTAAATCATCCTCTAAATTCCTTTAACCACTTTTCGTCATCGGGGAGCTTATCCTATTTCAATTTTGCAAGTCAAATTCATCACTTCAAATGCACACCCCACCTTTGAGTATTAATTACAATATTTAAATCCTCCTCACTTTCAATTACTTGATACATTCATTGTGCTCCCCTGGTAAGTCACCACATACACCACATGGCCAACTGTTAATGTGTGATTTATTACTTTATGTTTCCTTAAGCTTTCAATCGGATTGAGTAGTCATTATATCGGTGCTTGAAATCACCTTTCCTTGAGAACTAGAAGGGAGCGAGAACCTAGCATGAAGATTGAAGTAAGTGTGTTGAGCAGGAGAAGAAAGGTGGGGAGATGTCGGATGCCAACCATTTGGGAATGGCGTCACCCCGTCGGAAACCCACATGAAGTTCCCCACCAACAAACAAGGGCGTGGGCTCTGCTTACATGACGGCAGGAGGTTGGCGGCCATCCTTAGGATAAAGGCCATCAGATTCAAGACCCTCGAAGGATGTTTTCAACTTTTAGTAGATGTGGTTTTATACCTGCCACCCTCGATTGTTGCATTCAATTTTTATCTAGCTCTGAAAGTATTTTAGCCAGCAATCCTAACTTCATAAACCCTGTGATGCTCGCCCTTGAATTACAAATAGGTCCACTCAGACTCCTATGTAGAAGTTCCAAATCAATGAATCACAATGAGCCACAAATAATCGTAAGCAGGTATGCGCTCACAGAAACAACAACCATTCATCTAAGAACCGCTAGTTGCTTACACGATAAACCCTTCATCATTCGACACCGTGGGCCTTCTACAATGTGAGTTCCCTTTGAAGCAGGTCTTTCATTGATTGAATCAATTCCTTCCCATTACAATAGGCTTGCAAGGAAAATCTTTAAAGGAAGTGCCTTAAGATCATTCGAAGCTCGCGCCAATTCATTTTCTGATTTTCATTTTTTTTATATCATCACAGACAATTCACTCCTTTTAAGCTATCAGTGAATCACACCTCTCAGCCACAAAGGAAGCAGGCTAAGACATCCTATACATAGCTCAAATCCTTTTTAGACAATTCACATAGATGTTATTCATTCAACAGGGCACTACATGTTCCACAAAAGCATTCCTTACCATCATTTGTACAATACCATTAGTTGCATGGAAGATGGGTGGTGGGAACCTTAGTCAGTAATGCCGCCTACGGGGTTAAGAATACAGGTGCCACCATTGGAGTTTCATCATGGGGATAAGAGGCGGCTGAGGGGCCATGGACTTTGTAGTGAAGAGAGTCATTGGGAGGGATCATGTGGGGTGCCACATTTTGAAAGTCATGGCGACAACAACATTTTGAAGCGCGGGACCCATGAGGGAGATTGTCATAGATACGGAGAGGTCCAAGGTACCCGATGGACCCACCATAGTCCCTCTCCCTCCATAACCACAGTCGCACCTCCTTAAGTTGCAGGTTCACCATCGTACTCCTCCTATGGAAAAGGTAATGATGCAATCAAGAGGGATCCTACTATGTTCATTGTTGCGGTTCTAAAGATAAGCCATATTGCTAACATCTCACCAGCGCATAGTCATTCATTTATAGCTGAGTGTACTTGGTTGCACCATTGATCATCCAAAAGAATAATAATAAATTTTATTCACATTATCAACATGTGCCTCAATTGAAACCTCCTCTGAAGGCCAAGTGTTTTACAATTTAGCTCGATTAAATCTTCTCGATAAGCTCTAAACACCTTCCTAATTAGTTTGCCTCACGTACTTGCCACCACCCCCCATATTAATCAATCCAAGGAATAGAGTGAAGCATGGAACTTCACCACATCCACATTGTTTACGAGAGGAGGAAGGCGGGGTTCTTTTCTTGAATTTCATTGAGGGACGATAGTGAAAATGGCGGTGAGATGCATGGACCCCGCAGTGAAGAAGGCTGCTAGGACAGTGTGATCGGGATGCTGGTGTTGAGAGGGACGCGAGAAGTCAACCAAATAATTCTGCTACCAAAGGTGGAGAGAAAAATGACATCGTTGGTGTCAGATCCCACGTGGGATATTTCCATTGGGCTAAGGAATACGGGGCGTCATGGTTAGAATGTCGTGAGAGCAACGGCCAATGTTAAATGGCCACCTGCCTAATCTGCCCCACAGGACACCAATACCTTCCCCTTTTTCTGGTATCTACATGGTAGTTTTGGATCAAATAAAGATGCAGTGTCAATGCACATTCACATATGATCTACAGGCACCAGGTGAACTCACCTCATTAAAGATACATTGCATTCGACCAACAAACTAGACTTCAAGAAACAAAATCATTTATAATTTCTTATGACAACGCCATTCTTTGTCCAAAGCCACAATATTGATCTCACACGTGCTCGAACACAATGCCACTCCCTCACCCAAACCCCTCAAGTATGCATAAGACACAACATCCTATTATGTTTGTGAAGAGAATTCTTTTAAAAAGTTACATGGTATTATTCTGATAGGCTCTTTCTTTGCTGGTCACTATGAGATCATTTGTTAAAGAATACATTGAGTTGTTGACAAGGCCCCATTCATGTCCTTGGCCTTGGATCATTCTTTTATCCCATTGAGATGGAAAGAATGTGGTGGAGGCTACTTTGAAATTATACTCTAGCCGACGGCATTGTGAATGGTGGCACCTACAAACGAAATATCCGCCAACAGGTCCATGAGTCATGATGTGCAATGCAAGGATGGATAAGTCGTCTAAGCCACGCAAAAATGGATGTTGCAAACAATGTAATGTTGTAGTCTGAGTGAGCTATGCCATCAAGAATAATAATAAAGGGACAACCTCCTACATTATGATGCCCGCAAATAGCTTGATGGCCATGTTGAAGCTTCCTCTTTGTAGTTTTGTGTTACTTCTTTGACTATGTCACCTAATCAAGTAAATAGCTTGTATTCCTTCCTCGAGTCATCCACATGATAATGATCATTGTAACACTTCGAGATTGTGCAATTTGATTTATGATGTTTAGAATATTTCCCTAATGGTCTCAATGATTCTCATTTCGCCATTGCCATGGTGTTTTCCAGTCTAAATAGCATAAAATCCCATCATCCCATTATTATTCTCACTTTTTTTTAAATCTATGAAGAGTACATGTTGCCTCTAGTTACTCTCACCCCCGGTCCCCTTGGGATTCCTTTAAATATGCATGTGTTGCAAGTGCCATTAGTTGAACCAACACCCCCCTTTATGCAATACTTGCAGAGGCATCAGGAAAAGGATGTCGTTGCAGGAAGAATAATGTGGATGGCCGAGGCGGAGTGGCTGCCAAGGGAGCGGTGCAAAGTAGATGGAGGTCTGCATGGTGGACTCCACATGGGTGATGTTCGTTAGTGGGATATGTTAGGTCGGGATGGTATGTGAAACCTGTGAGAATGCTTTCTGTGCGGGTGGTAGCCCGCGAGAAGTCGTTTGAAGAATTCCACCCAAAAATGGTGAGAGACGGACAAAGACCCACACCGTAGGTCCTGCATGGATAGCCTTCGTGAGAAGGATATGCAGAGTCATGTCTGCGGACAATAACTGGCAGGCAGATGATTGAAGAATGCCAATGAGGAAATGGCAAAAGACTAGTCGTGGCCCGCAGTAAGGAAACAGCGTTGGTGGGTCATAGACCCACATGACTGGGGGGCAGCAAAGCCTTTTTGTTGTATATGGCATTGGGGTGATGTCCTCCTGCAAATGGCGGTCCGTGAGGGCAGACCCACTAATGAGCAGGGACTCAATATGGCTTAGTTGTTAGGTGATGGAGGTTGGGCAGGGGAAAACCATGCACGAAGACCCGCAAACATTTGGACTTAGGAATTTTGAAGCAATGGGGTCAGTTGGTTTACAGCAACGGCGAAGATGGAAGGACCAACTACGAAGCCCACCATGTGGGCGGATGTCAAAGGTCGGCCGCTATGAGAACAAAACGGGAATGGAGTCCCACCTAGGGTGACCCACAATTGCGGGTCCGTGAAACATGAAGGACGTAGCAGCAAACATGGGTGCAGGGTCCGCACTCCACGAAAACACTGGGGCTTGGCCACAGGAAAATGATGGAGTGAAGCAGTGAACAACAAAGGGAAACCTAAGAACGCAGGTCCAAAAAGGTCAATGGATGCCAGGCAAAAAGTAAATGGAAGCCCGCAATCTCCAGCCCACGAGGCTAAGTGACTTGGTGAAACTTTGGTTGGTGAATTGGGCCAATATGAAATTGATCATTTTAGGCTTAGGGCCAACTTAGGTTGGAAAACGGGGGGTACACAAAACAAGAAGAGGGAAAAATCACCCACTAGAGCGAAAAGAGGGGTTCCCTTCCTTTGGTGGGGCGTGCATGCAAAACATGCACAACAATAACAACGGAGGAAAGTAAGCTTTCACAATATCCACATTTATGGGCTATGCATTTAAATGGAATGTGGGCCTATGGTAGTCATTTAATAGTGGAAGAAAAAGACAAAGAAAAGATAAATTGTGACTATGTTGTTAGTGTTGAATTTCTTCACGAAACTGAGAAGAAATTTTATGTTGGATTCATCCAACAAATTATTCTAGTGGACTATGGTGAAAATAATCCTATATTGTTAAAATGTAAGTGGATCTGACATCTACAGTACAATTTGATGAGTATGGATTTATACATGCAAATACAAGACAATTTTTATCAAAGATGAATGGGTCGTATGTTTACCCTCTTCAAATTAACGAATCATTTCTAATTGATTATGTAAGAAGCCCAGGATTGTCGTATTTCATTCAAACAAAGTCTTGTTCAAAATGCAAATTCATGGAAGTTGTTGATATAATGCCTGATGGGCAATATGTTAATTTACAAGAAACATTCGAACAAGTGGATGAAGACGATGATGGAGTGTTTGAACAAGACATTTTGATTACTAATGAAGAGATTGGGAGAGAGAATGCATTGCATGTCACAAATGAGGATGAGGAAGAAAATCAAGTAGATGCAGACATGAATGATCAAGATTCTGATCTTGTTGGCAATGCAATTTATTATGATGATGTTTTGTCACCTTAAGAGGTTAGCTTGTCACCTAAACTTTGGTTATATGTATGGTGTAATTAATTATTGAATGTAATAAAGATCTAAGTATAGGTATGCTTATTCACTATTGTTTTACTGATACATTTTTTAATGTAATCATCATTATTATGCTGGTACATTGTATACAAAACTTGAGATGTTCACTGCTGAATTGAAGTGCATTTAAAGTTAGGTTCAATCATTCTTCTTAGTTTTCTTACTTTGGTTGAAAATTTGAAATTAATTTTGTTTATTTAGAATATAATTTCTTGTATGTCCTATATGTTTTCTAGATGCAAAAATATAATGAACATATGTGATTTAATAATACATATAGATATCTTAACATTAGGTGAACTAAGCCTCACCATTACAAACAAATAAATGATCTCTAAGGTTTGACTAACACTGAAAACTAAAATTGAGAGACTAAAAAATTAGAAAATTGTTCAATATTTTTAATAAAATGATATCTAAAATATTGCATTCATAATAAAATCCAATACCACACTACCACAGTAGCCAATAGAGGTATGTGCAGGATGGCAGGACATATAGATCAATGTACAAATGCTTTCCGCAATACTGTGGAAACCAAATATGAATACCACGGGGTGGCGGTGAGAACATGTTAACAACTAAAGTAAACTAGTAAATAGTGGCACTACAGTATAGTAGTGAACAATCACTCAACTGCTAGAATTAACCCAATGTCCCATGGGAGTCCAAAGGGGTGTGTGCGAAGTGGCAGTACTGCTACCGCTACCCCACAGTGGTCTTGATATGATAGAGCGATATGGCGGTGAACAGTCACTCAACTGCTAGAATTAACCTGCCATCTCGTGGGATTCCAAAGGGGTGTATGTGGGCTAGCGGTATTGCTAATGCTACCTTGCAGTGGTCTTTAAATGATAGAGCGGTACTACAATACAAGTTGTCAAAGCATTAAATGATTACACCGTTTGATTTCCCAATATCAACATGTATTCAAACTCAAAATATGGGCAAATTCTAAAATATTTTGCATGAATTGACATTAACAGTGAGGTGACCGAGCTCAATAGAAAATATTACTTGGGACTCGATGACATTTTGGAAATCATTCACAAAGCTCAATATACCAGAGGCAAGGGAGTTCAAGTGGGAAAACTCTGCAGTTATTATTTCACCAGGTAAGTTCACAGAACCCTCTGTAGCAAGTGTATAAGAACTGAATTTGCTTCTACAAGTAGACACTTAAAAAATAAAGTAGGAGTAAATTCTTCATCATGCCACCCAAAAGATGTCAACTTGCGAGTAAAAAGGAAGATTCTACACTTTATAAATCAAAGAAGAGGTCCCTACAACAATCCATTTTAGATGTGTTACCTAATTCTCTAGAAAAAGGATCCAAAAAGGTGTTTAAAGATACAACCCATGGATGTAGAGACCCAATTATCCCTATCTTAGGGTGGGATCTGCTTTGGTACTTCTATGAAAAAAGGGTTGAGAAGATTCCAATTTTGAATCCTTGGACCTTATATTTGGCCAAATTGATAGTCCCAAATGTCTTTGTAGATATTGATTTTATTAAAGTATTGGCACAATATTATCACCCAACTACTAGGACTATAAGAATTCCAAATGGTTCACCATTAGTGGTGCTAACTAAAGAAGCAATTATAGAGTGTTTTATGTTAAACAAGCAAGCTATCACTAAAATCGACTTGGAAAAAAGTGAGGAGGATTATAGGAGATTGAGAAAAACCTACAAGAGTGATGAACTTCCTTTACACATGAAAAAGGGTGTAAACAATAGGAGGATACCTATCTCCCCCTCCCAAAATGAGCCATTTTCCATAGAAGACTTCCAAGTATATTTCAAAAGAACTTATTTTTCTTTGTGCCACGTGCTTGGAGTAGATGTTGAAGAGAGGATACCAACCTATCTCATGATGATGGCAATGAGGATACAAAATCTTGAAGTCAACATTGAGTATGAATTTTTTGTTGAAATTGAGAAAGGGATACATGAGGGATTTTTGCAAGTAAGAGAGAAAAAACTTAGCTCCCATCCCTTTCAAGTAATACTCTTTGTTGTGTCATTTAATATTGTACCAAAACAAAAATAGATGGACTAAAAGAATGTGTTTGGGAATGACTGATGATGAAGGGAATGGGTTTCCTGTACAAAACTGGTGTTACATCTAGGATAGTAGATGTAAAAATAGTGATTATGTAATATTTCATGATGATTTTGTAGTAAAGGTCATGGACACTCTTGGTCATATTTCACCAAGATTTCCTAATAAAATCATGCAAGTATTAAGACCTTTAGCATTGAAACCAAAGCAGGGACACACTCACAATTCTGGTGACTGATTCTTCTTAGCAGACCAAATGGAAATAAAGGCCTATGGGTGTCCTCAATCCCCACATGTTTTACCTAATTTTTTTTCTATTTGAATTGCATTTTTAGAATTTATGTGGAAAATTTTATGGATGGAGCAGGATGTTATGAAAAGATAGAAAAAGGGGACATTCCTCCTTGACCTAACTGAATGTGAGGAGCTATCTGTAGGGTCTGACACTCTTGAAGAACTATAGAACTATTTGAAGATGTGGTATTCATTAAATTCATGAGGATAAAGTGTCTTTGATCCTAAAGAGCATATTAATTTTATAAAGCAGACACTTCTCACTAAAGCTAGGATTACCCATGTAATGGATTATGAAGAAAATGTAATAAGAAATTTCTTTACACCTGATGAAGTTTTTTAGAGGAAGAGAAAGTGGGAAATCATAAAGAGGCTTGAGGAGGAGAAGAAGGAAAGGGACACTAGATTCCAAGGATTCTATGTTGAAGAAAAGGATCCTATCAAAAGGATGAATGTAATAATTGACAACTTTGAAAGATTATATGTTGAACCAGAAAAGAAACTTGAGGGTCAGTATTTGAAACCCTTCAAGCTTCCCATCAAACCAAGTGGTATTGTAATCATAGAGCCCCTACCAAACACTACCACAATACAATCAGAAGCATCCCCTGAGAAACCAAGTCCTAAAAGGTAGAAGACACATGGAGTGGCCCCCTTAGTGGCATATGAAATAAGTGGAGTAAGGGATACTAAAGAGGTAGTCGATGTACTTTTGAATTTTAAAGATGATGAAGTTGATCAGCCACCACCTAAGCTTGCAACTAATGCTCACAAACCAGAAGAAATAGTGGATGTACATGGGCATAATGATCAAGAAGTGAATAATGATGAAAGGGTGATTGTTGCCCTTAGATTTATTAAAGATGATGAATTTATTCAAACTCCCAAGTTTAAGGATTTTTGGTTGAAGATGAAAATGAAAGAATTTGAGGAGAGCCTCCAAATTAATAATATGGGCACTGAGGAGTCACATCATGACCAGATTGTTGCTCAAACTCTTAAAGAAATCAAGATTAATGAAATTACTATTAGCCCCCAGGAAGCAAGAAAATTGGTCTTAGAAAGCAATATACTAATTATTCCTAGGATGGAGTTAAAAAAGATATTCTTACTGGATCAAGTAAGAAGCCAAGAAGATCCCATGCTGGTTTCTAAATTCAATTCAGATGAGGGAGTGAGTGGCACAGGTTACAATCCAAGACTTGAAACCCTAGTCTTTTGGAAAAAGAAAAAAAAGAATAGAAAAACCAAGATTGCTTGATGTTGTAAAAGAAATGAGAGGGACTGCCATGGTAAAGACACTTCAAGACACATCAGCATTAGAGGCAGCTACTATGACAATGCACTCAACAATGTTTACTAGGGATTTGGTTAAAGTTATGGAACTTAGATTGGCAGAATATGAGAAAGCACAGACTAATTTGAATGATGAAGTGAATAGGTTATTCATAGAAAATGTGAAATTGAAACAACAGTTGAAGGGAGCAGGTCCTTCCCAAAGCAAAAAAGTAATAGTATACCAACCCTCTGGTGGATCTAGAATGATACAGGTGGAATCATTTTTGAACAAGTTAATGTGCTAAAACAAGAAATTGAGAAGTTGAAAAAGAGTAATGAAGAAACAAAGGAAAGAGCAAAGAGAGAAACCCTCAGGGTATTGGAACAAATCTTGGAGCATAGGGTTAAACTAATTGTGGACTAATTGGAAAATTTGTATGAATGTTATGTCTCCTTGTCACAAGCAGTTGATTAGATAAAGGCCCATGTACCTATATTAGACCCCTTGTTGAAGAAATGGAAACTTGTACATCACACCTTAATGACTTTGTGCAGAATTTTACAAAGGAGTGTTGAGGCCCCCACAACTTTAAAGCCTACTAAGAAAATGGTCTGAATGGTCACAGATGAATTTCAATACATGTCTACAAAAGACCAAAAGATCAAGGCAACAATGGATTCATTTCACATGCTAAAGTAGTGGTTCGTGCCTAAGATACTAAGGGATGATGATCAACTGAAAGGCTCCAAGGATTGGACAGATGAGTTTAGCAAAATTGTTCCCAACTACCTCACTAATATACAGAAGGATGGTGACATAAATATTCACCACCTCAATTTAACCTTGGATGGAATAATTTACCTGGATGTTGGGTACTCAAAATTCATTACGGATACCAAAGGTTTATTAAACAGCAGATGGAAGAGTCACTTGGCCAACACAAAAAATCCAGGAGTAAAAATGGCCTTATGATTACATGGTGTACCAATGGGAAAAGACATATCTAGCTCTCCTAGATGAATAGGCCTTGCAGTGAAGTACCAAGCCTTGCAGATACTATCATGGAGAGAGGACCTTGCTAGATCTGAATGATCACAGGTACCTTATGATGAGTAACGGACTTCCATTTCTTGTGAGTGTTGTGGACTTCAACATCTGATAAATTCTCTTCACTTCTCATCTTTCATTTCTTTTAAAGTTTTATGTAATACTATGTAAACAACGATAATTAATACTTTTTTATTTATGTTAAAAGTGGGTAACTGACAAGACACTTTTTGACATGTCAGTTAGGACAAAATTTTGAAACATATTGTAAAATATTTTTGAGGATCAATAGAATGAAGTTATAATTGGTGGTTGAATTCTAGTTTCAATTTTTTGTTGAAGTGAATTAATGAATGTTATCTTGTTGTCTCTAGTTTGATCTTTCCTTGTTATTTAAATCAATATATCAAGGGTATATTTGGTTTATCAAAACACATTTGTTGTCAAACAATTCATTTTATACTACATTTTGGTGTCAAATATTTGGTAATTATGGTTAGTTTCATTACATTCAAATTCTAAATTATGGGAAATAATATACAGTAAATAGATTGATGGCTATTTGGATAGTGGAATTAGCTCTCTTAGAAATTAACTAAAATATCTTGTCTTGAAATATCTAGAAGGATTATTTTAATTAAAGAGGATTTTGTGGTTATTTTTCTAACAATGATTTTACAGTGCAACTAGCTTGCTATTTTCATTCAAGATACAAGTCATAATCAAATTCAAGCACATATCAAGAAGATGGTACTCTACTTCAAACCCTCAACCTCACTTAGTTTAGTCTACTTACATGGGGATATTAAGGAAGTTTCTAAACAATTAATATATATCATTTGTTGTTTGTGAAGGAGAATCCTGTGAGATCCAATATGGCAGTAGATCAATATCTAGTTTCTTTTTTTCTAATACTAAATGAGTTTAGGGTGTTGTAGAAACCAAGACATTAAACTTTAGAACATCAAATTTTATAGTTATGGCAGTTGATACAGATCCTCCTGCCCTTCTTGATCCTTTGATTTCATTGGCCGAAGATAAGGTATTGATTTTTTCTCTCTCCTTGTACCATTTTGAATTTCAACATTATTGCAACCTTCTAAGATGTTAGATGGGCATTGCAACATTTTTAGGTTAACTCCATGTGCCATGCAATACCTAAATCATTCCTTAATTTGTGAGAGGCTTTCCTTCAATCACCTCTAATATGTTTCAACCGTTCATTGGCAATCTTTACATCATGTAGATGTTGCAAAGGTGGGTTGAAGGGATCGAAACCAATAAAATGAACACAATTTGATTCTTATTGTATAGGGTAGTAATCATATGGGTAAAATGGTGGGATAGAAACTAATGAAATGATATTTGACATAGTACAAAACCCTTTTAATTGCAAATTTTTCCCATGATCAAATCCCCTAACTTGCTACTCTTTTTTCTAATTTTGATGAATTGTAAGAGAATAAACCTAAATAACTTGCACGGGATCAATTTTTGGACTTATACTGACGATGAGTTTTGAACCATTTGGTGATGCTTCTGTGTATTTGTTCAAGAGTCTTGCAAGTTTAATGGATGCCTTAAGTTTTATTATTAATCATTAGTTTGAAAATTACCGTTGCAGAAAGTACCTTATGTGTTTATGCCTTCAAAATTTGAATTGGGCGGTGCTTGTAAAGTAAATGGGGAAGATGATGTCACAATTGGGAAACTTGTTGTGAAACATCAGGTTAGTAATTTTTGGATGTTAAGGCTTCCCAGTTGGATATCAAAGATCTTTTCTCATCAACTTAATTTGGAATTTATGTATAAATGGATTCTTTAATGGTACAGGTCTTTACTAAGACAACACATGAGCCAAGGTTGACATTTTTGTTGTCCAAGTCAAATGGCATTCTTGGGCTTGGTTTCCAGGAAATTTAATGTTGTCCTAGTTTGGTTAGTGTTGGTAGACTTCATTCTATAATCTAAGCGTATCACCTTTCTTAAATTTTGAACAAGGTTCTGAAATCAAGGGTTCAATATGCATATTTCAGGCCTATGTTGAATACTCCATTTAAGGCATTTGTTGACAAGGCTATAGTTTTTAATTGATTTATCTTTCTGTTGCATGTTTGGACTTTCTTTTGTAAACTTGCAATATACAATGCACTTTTATTCTTTCTGAATTGAGACTAATATTAATTTTTTTGGTTGTATTGAGGCACAGCTTCATTCATGGTGGAAAAGGTAGCACTATGTTGCTCATATCAAATGGCACATTGCATATAAAGGAGGAAATATTCTAGTTGGGTTATTGTTGACTACATTGAAGGAGAGAGCTTCATATATGGGACACGATCAACACTCTCCTTGGATTCTACACATTACAGCTCGCCCCAAGAAGATTTCCCATTTTGTAGAAGTTTTAAGAGATGAAAGGGGCATGTGTTTCCATCATTGCAGAAGTCTTTTGGAGAAGTTTCTTTCTTACAGTCATTTCTTTGCAATATTGTAACTCATATTTTCAATCTTGTGACTAAAAATAACAATTGTAATACTCTATTTGTAAGTTGTAACTAGAACACCTTTCTTTTATAAATAA
This sequence comes from Sequoia sempervirens, assembly GCA_007258455.2. Taxonomy (NCBI): domain Eukaryota; kingdom Viridiplantae; phylum Streptophyta; class Pinopsida; order Cupressales; family Cupressaceae; genus Sequoia; species Sequoia sempervirens. Next base: position 190,872 of record VDFB02374143.1, read on the forward strand.
AGTTCACCAATTTTTCCTTCTCAATGGCTATCTTACTGTGTGCAATTGATGATTAATGTTTATTTCTATGTTTTATGCTTAAATCCTCAAATATCAATCAATTAAAATGACTAAATATACTACTAATTAACATCAATTAATAATTAAATTGACTAAATATACTACCAATTGACAGAAATCAATGCATAGTGAATAAATATGAATAGATATATGACTAGTGAAAACAATGAATAAAAATGACTAAATATACTAAATCAACGACTAAATATACTACCAAATTGATCAATCAAAACAACTAATAAATGACTAAAAATGGTTTAGTCATCAATATGGTCGTGTTATATATGACTAGAAATAAACTACTAATGGTCATGTGACCAACTTTAGTCATTTATAAGCAATTTTTAGTAGTTTTTTCAATGGTTTATTGTTGTTTTTGTACTAGTGTTGCAAGCATCTTAAACATCTTGTGCAAGACCTCATTGATTCTAATAATATCCTAATTGGAGGTGTTAATGATCAAGGTAATAAGTTTGTGGCTTCTCCTAATAAAAATTTGCTAATCTTTACCAATCCCATGCCTAATCATAATATTTCCTTTGTCAAAGCTAGTGAAACAAAGAATGATGTGATGAATGTTGACAGAGATGATGAAAACATGAAAGACAATAAGAACAACCTTATGGATGATGTGATTTCATTTATTGATTCTAAACCTTGTAAGGGCCTAACTAAAATTCCACTTAACATTTCTTTCTCACAACAAGACATACTTAAACATGCACCTGATGGTCCTCTTTACATAGCTAGAAGAATCAATGATAAGCCTACTAATGGGAATTAATTGATCTCGTCTATATAGAGAATGTGATCACTAAAGAATTCCTATTTGTTCATGAGCTTTATCAAGATACATATTAAAGACTAAGCACAATGGTTTTTCTTGCCCTATGATTGGCTTGATAAATATCCCTCTAAAGGTTGGACCAAAAGAATTAACTATCTCATTCACCATCATATCATCATTGTACCAATTCTGTGTGAAGTTAGGCTATACATGGCTTCACTCCATGAATTTCATCCCATTGGTTGTGCATAAATGCTTAAAGTTTCCTTTTGGCAATGAGATGTTTATTGTGCATCATAGTGCCTTTAATCATGTGTCTTCTTGTGGGAACTTTTCATTGGATTGATTTTTGCCTGAGCCTATTGAACCTATTAGACCCTGTGAGGACTTATTTTTCAAATCCTACCAAAATTTTAAGGAAAAGCACATAGCAGAGTTATCCCTTAGTAATATACCTCAACCCATGATTGAGCCTCCTATCCTTGACGAAACCATGATTAAACCAAAATCCCTTCCAAGTAACCAAGACCAACCTATGACAAATCCTTTACCTATTTCCTATAAGAGACCATGAGATGCCCTGGTTGTGAGCCTTTTTAGACAGTGTGTCCTATTTTGGCAGTGATCCCCTTTGTACCAATTTTGCTATTACTTATATTGTGACCTAATTATCATCGTGGTTTTTCCCTCATTAGGTTTTCCACATAAATCTAATGTTCTCATGTGTATGGTGTTGTGATTTCAATTTTTTTTATCTATATTTCATGTTTAATAAACTTAATGAAATAAGGGTTTAATGAATGCTTGTAGATCTATTTACTATTGAGAGTTTTTAAGTTTTAATTTGTTAAAACTGATTCACCCCCCTCTTAGTTTTCTTGTTCATTTCAATAGATTTTTCTTCTATCATGACTTCAGCGACACCAATGGAATTATCTTCTAGAAAAAAACTTAATGTCAACAATCTATTGACTATATCCTAGTAGTCTAAATTGCCTAAAATGTTACAAACTCATACAACAAAATTTTCTTGGAATTATCATGATGTGAAAGGCATAGATCCTAATATTTTTGTGTATATAATATACATCAATGAGGGATACAAACTAGTAAGATAACCTCAATGAAGGATGAACCCAACTATTAGAGATATAGTGAAAATTGAATTACAAAAAATGTTAGATGCAGGATTTATATATCCAATATCAAATAGTCATTGGGTTCCCTATTAGTAATAGTACCCAAGAAAGAAGGTAAATGGAAAGTATGTATTAAATACAAAGAATTAAATATAGCCACTAGAAAGGATCATTTTCATCTTGCCTTGATTGATCAGTTGTTAGATTCATTGGCAGGGAAGAAATAATTTCCTTTCCTAGATGGGTTTAGTGGCTACAATCATATTAAAATAGCTCTTAAAGACTAGGATAAAACAACCTTTACATTTCCATGGGGTACATATTCCTACTCAGTCTTGTGATTTGAACTATATAATGCCATGTAACATTCCAAAGGGTTTTTTTTAACATATTTTCATATTTTTCCCATGATTCTATGGAAGTATATAATAATGATTTCACCAACTATGGAGATTCTTATGAAGAAGAATTAGAAAACTTGGAGAAAGTAATTCAAAGATACCAAGATCATAATCTCTCTCTTAGTCATGAGATATGTTTCATAATGTTGGAGGAAGGAGTGGTTTTGGGACATTTTATGTTAGAAAAAGGAATTTAGGTTGACCCCAATAAAATAGAAGTAATTGTGAAATATTTTTCTTTGCCTTAGTCTTTTGATCTTTGGCTTCTTCTTTTTTAGCTTCTGAGATGTTCGATTTTATACAAGGCTAGTTGGAAAGGTGAGCAATGTGCCACGTGGTGGTTGCACGACTTTCTTGTATCATTTTCCTTTCGGAGGAGGGCCCAAGACACATGTCAATTTTGTGGAAGTTTTCTCCAAAATATTTTTTGGAAAACATAAGATCTTTGCCTGCGTGATGTGTCATATCTTCGCTATAGGAGGATTGTGCCTCTTGTATGATGATATCTTTTGGGAGTTTGTCGGAGCTTGCTTGCCTTTCTTTTCTTGGTTTTTGGGAATGGAAGTTTTGAGTCAGTGCCTCAAGGTAATGTGATTGGTCAACAGAACCCTTTTTCCAGAATATTCTTAGGATTTGATCATTTACGGGCCTCCATCTTTGCTAAATATATAAAGGACATTAATGCAGTAGTTGAGAATTAATGGGCAAAGATCTTTGCAGCCTAACCAAGGATCTATGATCAAATTGCAAGCTATCAAGTATCAACATCTGACAATAATTACTTTTGTGTTGAGGCAGTATTTTTCTTCTTTTGGTGGCTTTATAAGGAGGGCGACGACACAATGAGGGGTTGGATTCCAAGTTACAGTTTCTTTTTCTAAGAAAATTTTATGTAGTTTTCTTAGGCTTTTAGAATTATTTTCTTAAGCAAGTTGCAGAACTAATTTACTTTGGCATGTTATATCTATTAAGGTTTAAACTATTGTCAGATTGACATCTAACCTTTGTTTCAAAGTTCATTTGATATTTAAAAACATGAACTATTGAGGAGAATTTGTTGACAATGTGCATGTATGGCCTTTTTCAAGCTTTCTTTCTTTATATTATCATTTTGAATGAAACACTATGTCTTGCAAGCTAGATCTAGATAGTTTAAATAGTGGATTTCTATTTTGTATGCTTGTATGGTAGAGTAGTAACTTAGGAAAACTAGACTATGTCATTGAACTTCTCTATTTTTCTAAAAGTTGTCATTTTATCGTGCTATGTTGTATTAGGAGGAAGAGTTCATGTGATTTCTGAAATATTGTTCTGTTAATCATAAGAAATCTTTATGTTTGATCAAACCTTAATGAACACTGCCTGTGAAAAGATTTGAAAGTTTGTGTTGTGCTTTAAGTTAGCCTTTGTTGTTCATTCTCTTTCCAATAATGAAGGGTTGTGGCATTTTGTGTCTACTTATATCACTCATAAGAATGATTTGGGTTTGAAATGTTGTAAAAGCTTTGGTGCATCACCTTTTATGTTTTATGTTTACATTTCCTTCTCCCCTTATCTCAAAACCCCAAAGAAGAGTCGGCTTTCTATAAAAATATTGGAGGTATTCAATGAGACGTAATTTGTCCCCCACTCATTGAATTTCCCATAAGACTTTTAGAGAGGCGCAAGCTTTGATGATCAATAGTTCTTTTCCTAGAAGACTCGGTGGGACCAAAACTTTTCCAATCACCTAATTAGAAGTCAAAAATATTTCTTGAATCAAGCTAAGGAAGGAAACTGGAAGTTTCATGCCTAGAGTCCAAACAAGAGCATCTTCGAGAGGTCACTTCCAGTACTCTTAGTTACCTGCCTCAACCGCTAGGAGGAGAAGACTTACAAGTTATGTATCACCTGTAAGAAGCAATAGAGTAAGAAGTAAGAGTCTGGTATCTAGAGCTTTATCTACTCCACTCAGAGGCTTAAACTTCTAAATTATAATACATGTATATCTAATTCATTGGAATCTTTTCTCTATGGCTCACATCCCTCCCCCTGCTCCTAGGAACTTTGCAACATGGGATAGTGGTAGTCCACTACAACCACACACACCCCCTGATGTATGGCCTATCATACCCACTAATACCCTCAAGGTTATCCCTAAATTCTTTGGAGAAGATTTCTAAACCCCTTCCGAACACCTTCAAGATATAGCAGAGGTATGTAGGGTACATAACATAGCAGAGGAAAATATCACTCTAATTTTGTTAGCCACCTCTTACAAAGGAAAATCCCAAGATTGGTATCAATCTTTGGCTTCAAGTTCTATCATCTCCTAGGACCAACTAGGAGATCACCTGTTCGAACACTTCTCAGAGAAAGGAGATCACTCCTCATTGTTGCAACAACTGATTACCATCAAGAGAGCTCTGCATGAGGCCATGAGCAACTTCAACACCAAGTTCAATAAGACCTGGCAAAGTATCCCCGTGACTACTCGACCTCAGACCGCAATGGCATTCATGTTCTACCTAAAGGCTTTTAACCTAGACATCGCAGTCATGATAACTTCCATGGGAGGAGATATCTCTCCTAACGCATATGAGGTGGCGATGCACATGGAAAACAGTTTGATCGATGTTGGGAAGCTCCCACCATGACCCCCTTATGCCTATATTTCCAGAACTCTCTGGAACATCTCGAGAAGAAGCTTCTCCAAACACTTCTACTACACAATCGACATCGGATGCACCACAATCCATGTATGTGTATCCTGCCACACAAAGAAGTACGTTGGGCTCCAACTCAGTTACAATGGATATTAACAACATAAAGAGTCTCATGCAAAAAAATTATAATGAGCTAGCTATCATCAAATGGTAGCAGGTGATGCCCCCAAAGCTAAGCACTCAAACCTACAATGGAAGCAGGCCATCCTATCAACAGAACACATACCAGGGGTTTTCCTGAGGAGGAGGCCAAAAGATGACATCTGTGAAATAGATAGTTCTGGTCACCATGCCACTTTAGATAGTAAAGGACAACCAGAGTAGAGAAATGATCCCAGGCCAAAACAATTTGGTGGAAGAGGAGAATGTATGGTGCTTCCCATGCAGTGATAGCCATATGCCCCAAAATTGGTCAAGGGGGAATATGCAATAGAAGATAGTGAAACAAAGAGGCAAAGGTGTACTTCTAAGTGTAGATGAATACAGGTCTTCTGAAATGGAGAATGCTCATTTTAGAGCATAGACACAAGAAATTTCCTTGGAGTAGGAGCTAGGCATTGCACCTGATCAAGTATTGTTCTCATGGATGGAGGAAGAAGATGTGGTATTCACAAACGAAGCTCCTACGACTAGCGCTCCACAAGTAGAATCAAATTACAACATGAGGTCTAAAAGAAGTCTCACCATAGAATACGTGCAACAACCTCTGCAAAAATTTCCACCACAACCTCAATCATGTCAACTACCACCACAATAGAAGTAGTTTTTACCACCTATCATCTAGCCTATCCCACAGCCACATAATCTACCATGGCCCACAAAATGGATGAGTGAAACACCAAGCCCAGTCATGTCAGAAATTTTTCTTCCAAAAATAAGAGAAATACCATCATTTAATCCCAAGGCCCAAACAATCGGGATGCTTAACGTGGTCGAGCAATTGAAGAAGGCGCCCACCATTGTATCATTGTGGGGACGTCATATCTATACCTAAACAAAAGACTCTGCTTTAGGAAGCATTGAAGAAAGAAGAGAAAATGCCTCAGACATGAGTAGCTCCTATATACGATCAAAGAAAAGATAAGGTACCCGCATCATAACCTCAAGCACCAAAATCTACAACGTATGAAAACGATGTGGGTAATGCAAAGGAGAAAGAGGTAAGCAAGAAAAAGCCCACACCATTTTTTTTAATAATTATTGTGGGAGATAAGATTTTGCATAACAATATGATCGATTTGAGAACCAAGCATGGGGAAAAAATGAAGATTCTTTCTAATCTCTACATCTCAAACATATTGTGAACAATGCAATCTTATGCTTTGAAGCTACACATACTTCCATCTCTCAACAGGAGAAATATTGCATAGGAATGCTAGAACATGAAGAGGATACAAGTGAGTGGACTCATGAAGAAGAAGTATTGCTCAACCAATTCATTGATTTTGATCCATTCAGAAATTTCCATGCGACAAGGCTAGGCACCTATGTAATTTTTGACAAAGATCAAACTTTTTTGAAACTTATGAAGGATCAGGAAAAATTTGATGACTCGTCTGATAACTGTCTATGTACCCTATATTTTAACAATGCTAATTGTAAAGCCAGCTCTGAAGTGAGTGTTCGATTACTATTCCTGATGGGATCCAAAACTCTCATAGCGTACCATTTTATGTTTTCATGCTCAAATAATGATGTTGAATATGAGGCCTTGGTCCATGGTCTAATCCTTGCTAAAAGAATGGGTGTAAAGAGAGTGCAATTTTTCAGAGATTTAGAGCTAGAGGTGAGCCAAGTCCACAGCCAAGCAACTGCAAATAACACCTGAATGAAGTCATATAGACATCGGATTTGGGATCTGATCGAGAGTTTTGAAGCCTTCAACATACAAGTTATTCCCCAATCTCATAATAGTGTTGTTGATTGGATGGCATCTGTTGGGTCACAATTTGAACCAGTTTTTCACTCAACCAAGCAAAATGCAGTGCAAGTTGTTGTCCAACCCTCAATCCCCGACAATGAAGAAAATTGGAAATTTTTTGCAGACGACACTCATATTGCTACCTTCGTACAAAGAGGAGGAATGGATCTCAACTATTCACCCCCAGGAGTAGAATTTTCTAAAGGGTAGGTCATCCAATTAAAAGGGAACAAGCTTCCCAGAGGGTTGATTTCCCTTGAGAACCTTTTTAACTGTGAAGATGCTAGAAATGGAAAGTGAAGATTCACTGTAGATGAAAGAGATTATGAAGAGCTTGATGTCAGAAGTGGCAAAAAGTTGAAGGTCAGAAAAGAGGTTCCTTAAAAGGATAAAGAAATATTAAGGGATTTGTGCTATGAGTATGACAGAGTTATGGCCTGGACCTATGATGATCTGAGAGGTTATGACCCAGGTATAATTCAGACCATTGGTTTGAAGGGTCCAAGCCCGTCTGACAGAAGCAAAGGCCAGTCAACCCGAAGGTTGAAGCCTTGATGGCATAGGAGCTCACCAAGTTGGTCGAATCAATAATCATATATCTAATCAAACATTCCACCTAGGTGTCAAATCTAGTACCTATTCAAAAGAAGAATGGCGACATCAAACTTTGTATCAATTTCTAGGACTTGAACAAGGCCTCATTGAAGGACACTACCCATTACCGTCGATGGAGCAAATTTTGAAAATAGTAGATGGGTCTAAAATTTTCTCACTACTTGATGGATTTTTAGGAGAGTGACCAACACAAGATGACGTTCACCACTAAATGGGGAACATTCACATATGCCAAGATGTTGTTTGAACTGTCAAATGTTGGTGCAACTTTTCAACGAGCAATGGATATTACTTTTGAAGGTTTAATCAACTTGACTATTTTGATATAACTGGATGACCTAATGATCTTTTCAAAATCAAAGGATGATCATTTCAATCATCTAGAAAATCATGTTGCTTTCCATTCAAGAACTTTGAAAGGTTATGATGTTAGGTATAACTTTGTGGAAAAACAAGCTTTTTTCATAGTTAAAATTTTTAAAAAAAATTGACACTTGGTGTCAGCCAACAAGATCACTATCCTTGTAGTACACCCCAGTGTGCGGGAATACATTACAGAAGGTGAGATCACTGAAAAAAAGAGAAAATTGGATCACTCAGATCCTAGAATATGATGTAGACAATAGACCAAAAAATCTGGTTTGGGGAAGAGGCCTATGTGAATACATCACATGGGAAATGAGTCTTGTGGCTAAAAAGGACACCGATCAAGTCTACTCGAACCAATTTGAGTCTGAACAATCTTGGGTGGCTAATCGAACTCGGTATATGTAGAAGGGATATTACCTAACTAGCCTTTTGTTCAATAAAAGGAGATATTACTGATTGCAAGGTGTCAGGTATGTATTAATTGAAGATGTACTATTTAAGAGAAATTATGATGGTGTGTTGCTCTGATGTCTCAACAACCTACAGGCAGAAAGAGTTCTTAAAAAATTTCATCACAGTCCTAAGGGTGGACATTTTTCTGCCAAGACTACCACTTTAAAGATAATGTGGGTAGGATATTATTAGACCTCTATGTTTTTTGAAACACATCATCTGGTGCAGAAGTGTACACAGTGCCAATATTTTGTTGGCAAAAGAAAGAATGTCGTTTTATCCTTGAGCCTAATTGTAACTGAAGAAGCCTTTTCCCAATGGGGTTTGGATTTTATCGGCATTATAAATCGTATTTCTAGTGTTGGAAACAAGTGGATCCTCATGGTGACTAATTATTTTATAAGGTGGATGGAGGTTGTAGCCCTAAAGAATGCAACGAAAGGGGAAATTGTTAATTTCCTTGAAGAAATAGTGGCCAAATTTGATCTGCCTAAAACCATCATATCCGATAATGCTCGAGCTTTTGTTGGGTCAAGGATGTCATATTTTTCTATCAGACATGGGATTTTCCTTAAAAAATCATCAAATTATTACCCACAAGGGAACGGGTTAGCAAAAGTCTACCAACAAAAACCTAATTAGGTTAAGCAAACACATTGGGTTAGAACGACAAAGAGATTGGCACAAGCATTTACGAGCTACTATGTGGGTAGACTAAATTACCCCCAAGCAAATTCTGAAGACCTCCCCTTACAAGTTGGTGTATGGAAAAGAGGTAGTGATACCCATTTCCATAGAAATTCTTACTTTACAGCTACTAAAAGCCTTGGGGATTAAAGAAAATGGTGGAATGGAAGTACGGCTAGTAGAACTCCTCAAACTAGGAGAAGATAGAGAAAAGGCCCATGGATCCATGATCAATTTCTAGTAGACAGTCAAGCGATGGTTTGACAAAAGGACTTCTAGCCCAGAATTCAAAGAAGAGAGCTTAGTGCTAATGTATAATGAGTGTACTACAAAACCAGGGCAACACACGAAATTTGAAGCACTGTGGAATGGACCTTTCTGAATCAGTGCATGCAAATAAAATAATGTGTACAAGCTTGAAGATATGGAAGGAAATGCTTTAGATATACCATTGAACAGTATTTATTTGAATATTTTCCATTAAAATGCACAATTATTAAAAAAATTAATAGTTATGTATCATATGTAAAAAAAATTGTAAATATTTCAAAATTTTGAGAATAAAGCAACTGAATAAGAACACTAAAGAAAAAAAAGCTTATATTGTATTATATCTATCAAAAAAATACATATTATGCAAGCCTGAAGCTCAAATTTTAAACATAAGGCTCTCTCGAGAAAACCTAAAAGGAGTTATGGATCCAAAGGATCAAAAGGGGAGGCATCATGCAAAAACAGTCAGAAAAGGCATCCAGCCATCGCCCGGGAAGCTATAAAGGCTCATCATTGGGTCTTCTTTCTTCTTCCTTTCCTTTTCTTTGTCTTCTTCTCCTTGTCTATCAGGTTGCAAAAGGGGGCTGAAAATACAAAGGACGTGAACTCTTTAACATAGGCTCAAGGCCTACTCATTGCGACTCTACACCAGGGAGTCGAAATGCTTCTTCATGTTGGAAAGAGACACTACACAATTCATCTGGTGTTGTCATTGATGGAAACCCTAGTCATTAATTCGATTCACACCTTAGCATTTGATCTTACTGGAAGTCAGATTGAAGTTTTGTGATTAACTGTCAAATTAGAACAGAGCATCCGACAGAATTGTGTTCATCAATTCATATGCAATATTCTATTATCATTTTGAGTTTTGGATCTCGAGAAAGGTTTTTCGATGTATGATCTATTTTATCCTTGAATATTAGAGCCTCGTATCAATCAGTGTGAAAGTTAGAAGATTCGGTTGATTGATTTTTTGCTTAACAGTGCAAAAAGGCGGACTTGATGAATATAGCGTGTTGCGAATATTCGAGGAGTAATTGTTTAAGTGTTTTTGTGTTCAAGCATGTTGATCTTGGTCCTCACTATGTTTTGGTTGGTGCACATTGAAAATTATTCATGATTTGAGCCGACAGATTGTAAATATTTTATGTTTTGTTGAAGCCGACATGTGGTTGATTAAATATTTAATTGTGGATATATATAAGTGATTGTTTATATCATTTTGATATATTTACAAAGTGTGTTGGTGTGTGTTGCGAAATTCAAAAGGATTGTAGAGCGATTGTGCATAGTTTCACTTGTGCAGAAAAGGATTTGTGATCTGAATTAAAGATGATAGAGTAGAAGAGAAAAATCAAACAGAGGGTCAAGAAAGCGATTGATGTGCTTAACTAGAATTGTAATCAGGCATTAGTAGATGCTATTTTCTTAGTTCAAATCTTCTAGATGTAATCCAAATCTTTTTCTAAGATAATGAGTCTTCCTTTTGTATTTGAGCAGTGATCTCTAGGTAGTGTGCCTGAATGCATGTGCATTCCTTTTGTAAACACTTTTATTTGAGTCAACTCATATTAGGGATTAACCTCCATCGTGGTTTTTCCCCTAATAGGATTTCCACGTAAAAATCCTTGTGTTGAGGTGTTGTGGTTGCTTGTTTTGTGTTCATGCATCCTTCTTTTGGTTCAATGCTATAAGTGGTTTAAATATCAGGTTAATAAAGTTAAATTTTGCAGAACACCGATTCACCCCCCCCTCTCAGTGTTCCTTGATTCCAACAATTAGTATCAAAGCTTAGTTCCTCAGAAGAAGTTTAAAAGCTTGGGGAAGATTTGGGAAGTAATTTAATGGATTCAACCAGTCTTCAACAACTTTTGGTGGAACTAGATGATCTTGATTAGTCCAAATCAAAAGTTCAAGAATTGTAGGAAAGCCTCATGAATGCTGAGAAATTCATTCAATCATTGAAAGATAAAATCAATAAGTCTAGGGAGAAGAGAAGGGAACTCTGTGATCAGATCAAACAGAAAGAGAGTAAAAGCATTGAAGATGAACAACTGAGCCAAGCCCTGAAGGAAAAGATAGAAGAAGGTGAAAAGTTTACCAGAGATAATGCTATCCTAAAGCATGAGATGGAATCTATTGTGATGAGGATGACTAAGGAGATTGAAGACAGAAAGAAGAATGAAGAGAATCTTTCTCAGTCCTTGAAAGAAAAAATTGGAGAATGCAATAGAATTATTGATGGATTCAATCAGTTGGAGCTTGAATTGGAACAATCCATAAATAATGAAGAAGAGCTTGAAAAGAAGATTGATGATCTCAGAGATGAACTTGCTACTGCAAATGAATTCAAGGATAAGTTCAAGATTAGATCAGCCAAGCTTGATGAATTGATTAAAAGTTAGAGGACAGGAAGTGACAAGCGAGGTCTGAGATATGAAAAAGGAGAAAGCTTTGGATCTGGACAAAGGAGATTTAGGCAAGGAAATAAAATGAACAAACCTGGAAGGTATCCAGTAAGACAACCTAATGCTCAAAGGTTCAATGGTTACTATTTTTTTTGCAATAAATTTGGTCATATGGTTGCTCAATGTAGAAGTAGAATGAATTCAAGTGGTTCATCATTCTCAGGTAAGTGTTTCAATTGCAATAAGTATGGTCATAAGTCAGTTGAATAAAGAAATATGTCAAACAACTTTTTCAATAGAGATGTTAGATGTTATACATGCAATAGATTTGGCCATATTGCTAACCAGTGAAAATCAAGAGAAAATCAATGGAATAACTAGTCTGGACAAAGAAATGTGTTGTGCTATAATTGCAACAAATCTGGTCACACTGCAAGATTTTGTAGAAGCAGGAAAGGTTTGGTAAATCAAAAGAAAAACATGCATAAGGATGAAAAGGGAAAAGGAAAAGTTACTACAGATGAGATTAGGAAGCAAATAAAAAAGACATGGGTGAAGAAGAGTCTCTCTGATGCAGGAAATGGTTCAGCACCATAATCTAGTTCTGGTAATTCCTCTAAGAATTAGTCTATGGCCTCTGGCCTAGGGGGAGTTCTCAAGAAAATATTTTAAACCCCCTTATCGATAGTTGGAACTGGAATGTGGCATATTGCAATGATTGCATTAGTGATGTGCAGATGTTTTGGGATCTCTTGTGAAGGAAACTTATGGAAAATTGAAGGTTCGTAGAAGAATTTTCTTTCACAGTCTATGGGAATAGGTATCCAAAAGACCTAGGGTAAAGGAATTTATTGTGATGAAAAGGTTAGGTGCACAAATGATAAAAATTCATTTCTATTCTTCATTTGTCACGTTGCATTTCAAGAAGAAGAAGTTCGGCAAAGATTCAAGTCTGAAGGCAATTCAGTGATCAAACCCTAATCTGATGAAAGGTATTTATCTGTAAACTCATGAATTTGAAATTTTTGGAAATGGTTGCTTCATTGGTTGTGGATATTAAGGATAGACCTTGTCTGAAATTCAAATGGCACCCATTCAAATCCATCAAAACAAAAACTTTAGGTGCATTTTCCTCTATTTTGTATGGAATTTTGCATATCAAAGATATTAGGGCATACATTCATTCAAATGTTGAAGAATTAGGAAGCTCCTAGTTGCTAATTTTGTAAACCAATCACATTGTGGGAGAAGATCTCCATGTAAAACCTGAATTTAAGTCCTTGGAGGAGAATAAATTCACTCAGATTGTGAAATTTCTCGTGTTTGAAGAAAACAAATGGGTTTGGTATATATTGAGTCGAGTGCATGCCAAGTTCATGTGGTTAAGTCATCCTTTTAAGATCACAAAGGAATCTATAAGGACTATTATTGATTTGATATAATTCCCCTTTGTTTTCCTTGTCTGGACAGCTTCTTGGATTTCATCTAGACTTTATGAGGTGGTTTATCTTGACTTTATGTTACTGTTTGATAAACTTTATGAAACTGTTGGATGTTATTTGGACATGGTGATATTTTGATGAGTTGATGTTGTGACTAATTATTTTTTTATAACATGCTTTCAGATTAGCATAGTTGTTATTTGAGTCAATATTGATGTATGCTCATTTATTGTTTATTGATGTTTTAATTTCGTTAGTCTTGATGTGACTATATTGGTGAAGGGGACGGTATTGCATCTCTCGCTTGCGAGTGCCCTGTGATTTTCACGATTCTCTCATTATGGTGTGTATGAATTATTATCTGGATATATGTACGACATTTGCTTTGTTTGTAGGTACAGGACAACGACTTCACCTAGTTTCACAAGTCTGAGCGTGTCCACTACCAACAGTAATGTTGATTGGGAGATAGTAACAAGTTAACCTAGTCAAACCTCTACCCTAGTATAGTGTGTCATCAGTCTGAGTATTGGTTGATTCTTTATCCACATTTGTTTTGTTATTTTATTTGTTGTGCAAAGTTTTATTGTGAGGATTAAATTATATGTTTTGATTAAGTATTTAATTAATTTTTATTATGAATGTAGAAACTTTATAATATATAAATTTATTTAGTTATTTTATGTTATAAAGTAATTTTAATTATTAGATTAAATGGGAATTAAAATTAATAAGTTATTTAAATGTGATTTGAATTAAATAAATTGTTTTAATTTCAAATGCATGTTATTGGGAAAAGATCTTAGAAATATATTGGTTGTTAAAAAAAGATATTTGTTGTGTTAACTGGAAGTTAGAAGGTTTTGTTTTCTAATTGTCTTAAAATTAATTTCTAGAAAGATTGATTGAAATTGTGAGAAAAAAGAGGAAGTTGTTTCACGGGAAAGAAAGGGAGAGGTTTTTGGAAATGGTAGAATTGTTTTGAGGTTTGAGAAAATTGTGAATCTTAGAAGCTCTCTGATAAATTTAGGAATTTAGTTTGTTGTATTCTTGGTTGTGGTTATTTTCTATTCTTTGGGAAGTGACAATTCTTCTGAAGGAAGCTTTGGAAAAGTTGGAGATTAAAGGGAAGCTCGGCATCAAACTTCGAATCAACAATTCTTTTGGAACAGGTTCTTTATGGTTTTATGAATTTAAATTGAAAATTTTATTTAATTATTATTGTATTACAAATTGGAAAGGTTTTATGTAGAAGAGGATTTCTTTTATTGTAGAATTTTTTTGTTTTAAAAGATTGTCGTGAATGTTTACAGCCTCTGTAGAATATATTGTAGATCCTCTGTTACAATTGAATTTTGGAAATGGATTTACCCTGAAGGAAATTATAGTTAAATTGTAGATTGTAGAATCTTTGTTGAAATTTAAATCTTCTCTGTAGAAAATGGTAAATTTGTGGGAATTGAATTTCTCTTCTGTAGAAAATTTGTTGAAAACTTCTATGTAGAAAACTATTGAAACCTTCTGTAGGGAATTGATTTTAAACAATAGAAAATTCAAAAGAAAATTATAGAGGAATTAGAAAACCTCTGTAGGATTGAAAATGAAATCTTTTGATAAATTTGAGGAAATTGAAATCCTCTGGTAGATTTGTGAAAATTGGAAACCTTTGGTTAATTTGTAAATCTTTTCCTGTAGAAAAACTTTTGTGAATAACTTCATTTGTAAAAAAATACAGCAGAGAGAGAGTTACTAAATTAATCATAACTAAAAATTTATGAACTGGGTATGGCTTATTTTTTTATATGTTTTAAAAGACTTGGTGGCGCACCTTCAGTCGAAAGTTATTAAAGTTGCAACAAACTGGTTTTATGTTTAATATTGTTTGAAAAATGTAAATTAATATATATATTTATTTATTTTAAAAATATATATTGAAAATTTTGCATATAATTTTAGAATATTTAAATAATATATATTTAAATATAAATATATTTAAATGTATTTTTAAATAGGTGCATGCAAATGCACAATTAGATATTTTAATATGAAATATTTTAAAATGAATATTGGAAAAGAATAATTGGATTAGGTAATTAGAAAACATATATATTTATTTAAATGAATATTATGTTGTTAATTAGTGCGAGCAATGCACAAGTAGGTGTTTTATAATAAATTGGTTTTATTAGAAAGATTGAATTTTTTATTTATATGTGTTTGTGAAATTTGGGTTAACAACTAGTTTTATTTTTTTTATGGTTTGTAAACGAAAGTATATATTTTAATATAAGCATGCAAATGCATGGGCTAGTAAATTTTAAAATAAAATGATTTAGGAGATAAAGTTGATTTATATTTAAATAGATATTGTGTTATTAAAATGTTTAATGTACAAGTAGAATATTATAATGCAATGATTGTAATAGAGAAATTGATTTTTTTTTTATTATACGAAACTATGGAATTGGAGTTAATTAAATAGTTTTAGTTTATTTCCTTATTATTGCAAATGGAATTATATTTACTTTGAATAATTGCATGTGATGAGATATTGATTCAATTTGGATTTAGGAAATCCGAATATTAGATTATTTAAGTGCATGAATTGTTTTAAGCTATGTTCTTTTTTGTTCACGTTTGCAGGCAATTTGAGTTGAATATTATGAGTAATTATCAAACTAAAAGTTAAACAATTGATTTGATTTGTTGTTGATTTAGTGGATGTGGGAAATCCTAATGATTGCTTATTTAATTTCTTGAGTGGCTTATTGTAATTGTGTATTCTTTAGTGATTGTGTATTGGGAATTGGGAATATTTATTGTCGAGAAAATGTAAGTCTTCCAGAGATTGTTAAATTGTGAAAGGGTTGTTGTATATTTTGTTCACCCTTTGAGATTTCCTTGGGTAGTGCACATATTTTAGATTCTGTATTTGAACACCCGGTTACTATGAACGGGTTGTGTGATTTAATTTGAGCACCCAGTTACTACAAACGGGATGTGTTGTTCTTTGTAGAATGGTTGATATTTGTTATCGCATTTTGTGCACCTTGTCTACCCTTGGGTTGTGGAATATTTTTTTGTGTTGTCGATAGGGGAGTGGCTTTCAATGGGGGTCAGAACACAAAGGGGTCCCAGGATAACTCGTGTGAAAGTCAGTTTAATCAAGTGGAAATTAAATAACCTTTATTAGGGGAAAGAGTAGCTTAATACATTTAATTAGATAATTTAGCCTCGATCATTGGCTCAAGGGCTTGTGTGATACTTGAGATGAGTTGGGAAGGCCTGGAATGGCAAGATCATTATCTTGTCTTCTCGAAAGATAATCAATTTCACACTAGTGTGCATGTGGGGCTGGAGTTCATGAGAGGCTACTAGGATAACCCAGGATGGGGGTCGGGACCTAGGAAGATCTCCTTTGGATAACCAATGCAACCTTTGTGATGACACTCCTCCTATGACAACAGTTGGTTTGTATTGTACAATGGATGTATTTGATTCAGTGGTTTTGGAAGCAATGTAACCTTATGTTTTGTGTTTACTAGTACAGTGTTGTTATGTGTTTACTGGTACAATGTTGTTTTGTACATTGCCTATGTCTAGAAGTAGTAGGTTTGTCTTGGTTACCTTTTACTATCTCCTAGTATGGGGGTTGGGCCTACAAGTACCACATGGCTGGGTGGCGTGCACCTTACATTGTTGGGTTTTCTCTTCCTATTCGTGATGGTGGGATCTTCTAGTTTGAGGAGCTCGTGTGTTTCTATGGATTTGTACTTCTCTTATATTCATTGTAATAGTGGTACACTATGTATTGTATTCCTCATTTGTAATTGAGGAGAATCCTTGTGTTGTAATTGTAACATTATGTATGATCTATTCATTATGGGACTAAATGGTATATATTATTTATATGATGTTTTATCTATCGAAATATGCTCATTACATTTCTATGTGTTAGATTTATTATGCAATGGGTTAATGTTTGGATGGATGTCGTTTATCATGAGTTAATTTCCTATGCTATGGATAGATTAATTTTGTAAGTTTTGGAATTCACATGTATACGTGTTGCGTGGCCTAGAGGATGTATGTGTTAGAGTAGTTTACTTATCTTGTCATTGTTATTCTTTTTAAGAAAAAAATTAGTTGTGCTTCTGCACTGTTGCATCATTCTCTAGGTTGCGGGATAGAGTTTTACACTTGGTATCAAAGCCTAGGTTTAAACACTAGGTGCTTTGGAATAATGTTGAACCCGCTAGGTTGTTAGTTGTGTAAGTTTATACATTGGTCACTATGAGCCCATTACGTTGACCTAGGTGTTGTACTCTTTAGTTTATCTTTTTCCTTTTTGGGTTGTTCTCACTTGTCTAGCCAAAAGTTGTCATTAGGTGGTGTTGGTCCAATGGTGCAAAAAACTAGTGGAAAGGATAGGACCCTCAGTGTAGTGCGCAATGCACTGATATTCTTCCTACCAGGGAAATGCATTGTGGATGTTTGGGTAGTAGGTCTGTGTGTGTGTGTTTGTTATCCATTTTCTATTTACAGGCTTCCAAGAGAAAGCCTGGTCTTAGGGGGGAGGATGTAATACCCCTCTGTTTTCCTTGTCTGGATAGCTTCTTGGATTTCATCTAGACTTTATGAGGTGGTTTATTTTGACTTTATGTTACTGTTTAATAAACTTTATGACACTGTTGGATGTTATTTGGACATGGTGATATTTTCATGCGTTGATGTTGTGAATGAATATTTGTTTATAACATGCTTTCAGATTAGCATAGTTGTTATTTGAGTTAATATTGATGTATGCTCATTTATTGATTATTGATGTTTTAATTTTGTCAGTCTTGATGTGACTGTATTGGTGAAGGGGATAGTATTGCATCTCTCGCTTGTGAGTGCCCTGTGATTTTTGCTATTCTCTCTTTACGGTGTGTATGAATTATTATTTGGATACATGTATGACATTTGCTTTGTTTATAGGTTTGCAGGTACAGGACAACGGCTTCACCTGGTTTCACAGGTCTGAGCGTGTCCACTACCAGTAGTAATGTTGATTGGGAGATAGTAATTGGTTAACCTAGTCAAACATCTACCCTAGTATAGTGTGTCGCTAGTCCAAGTATTGGTCGTATTCTTTATCCACATTTTTTTTGTTATTTTATTTGTTGTGAAAAGTTTAATTGTGAGGATTAAATTATATGTTTTGATTAAGTATTTAATTAATTTTTATTATGAATGTGGAAACTTTATAATAAATTAATTAATTAATTTACTTTATGTTATAAAGTAATTTTAATTATTAGATTAAATGGGAATTAAAATTAATAAGTTATTTAAATGTGATTTGAATTAAATAAATTATTTTAATTTCAAATGAATGTTATTGGGAAAAGATCTTAGAAATATCTTGGTTGTTAAAGAAAAGATATTTGTTGTGTTAACTGGAAATTAGAATGTTTTGTTTTCTAATTGTCTTAAAATTGATTTCCGGAGAGATTGATTGAAATTGTGAGAAAAAAGAGAAAGTTGTTTCACGGGAAAGAAAGGGAGAGGTTTTTTGGAAATAGTAGAATTTTTTTGAGGTTTGAGAAAATTGTGAATCTTAGAAGCTCTCTGATAAATTTAGGAATCTAGTTTGTTGTATTCTTGGCTCTGGTTATTTTATATTCTCTGGGAAGTGACAATTCTTTTGAAGGAAGCTTTGGAAAAGTTAGAGATTAAAGGGAAGCTTGGCATCAAACTTCGAATCAACAATTCTTCTGGAATAGGATCTTTATGGTTTTGTGAATTTAAATTGAAAAATTTATTTAATTATTATTGTATTACAAATTGGAAAGGTTTTATGTAGATGAGGATTTCTTTTATTGTAGACTCTTTTTGTTTTAAATGATTGTTGTGAATGTTTACAGTCTCTATAGAATATATTGTAGATCCTCTATTACAATTGAATTTTGGAAATGGATTTACCCTGAAGGAAATTATAGTTAAATTGTAGATTGTAGAATATCTATTGAAATTTAAATCTTCTCTATAGAAAATGGTAAATTTGTGGGAATTGAATTTCTCCTCTATAGAAAATTTGTTGAAAACTTCTATGTAGAAAACTGTTGAAACCTTCTGTAGGGAATTGATTTTAAACAATAGAAAATTCAAAACAAAACAATAGAGGAATTAGAAAACCTCTGTAGGATTGAAAATAAAATCTTCTGATAAATTTGAGGAAATTGAAATCCTCTGATAGATTTGTAAAAATTGGAAACCTCTGGTTAATTTGTAAATCTTTTCCTGTAGAAATTTTTTTGTGAATAACTTCTTTTGTAAAACAATACAGTGGAGAGAGTTACTAAATTAATCATAACTAAAAATTTATGAACTAGGTATGGCTGATTTTTTAATATTTTTAAAAGACTTGGTGACGCACCTTCAGTAAAAAATTTAGAGAAACCCAAATCTAAAATCGAAAGTTATTAAAGTCGCAACAAACTATTTTTATGTTTAATATTGTTTGATATTGTTTGAGGAGCTCATGTGTTTCTATGGATTTGTACTTCTCTTATATTCATTGTTATAGTGGGACACTATGTATTGTATTCCTCATTTGTAATTTAGGAGAATCCTTGTGTTTTAATTATAACATTATGTATGATCTATTCATTATGAGACTAAATGGTATATATTGTTTATTTGATGTTGTATCTGTGGAAATATGTTCATTACATTTCTATGTGTTAGATTTATTATGAAATGGGTTAATGCTTAGATGGATGTTGTTTATCATGAGTTAATTTCCTATGCTATGGATAGATTAATTTTGTAAGTTTTGGAATTCACATGTATATGTGTTGTGTGGCCTAGAGGATGTATTTGTTAGAGTAGTTTACTTGTCTCGTCATTGTTACTCTTTTTAATAAAAACATTAGTTGTGCTTCCACAGTGTTGCATCGTTCTCTAGGTTGCAGGATGGGGTTTTACATTTGAATTCATCTGGTGGGTTTCCCACATTGAAATCTATGAAGAATCAAGCAGTTACAGATGCAACCGGTTCAGTATTCGACAAGAGAGCTATGGAAATTGATGATATTATTGAAGTGGATGTGAGATTTGCTTCTATGGTCATTGGGTACAAGATTTATCACTCCAACCGAGACAATTTTGTATCTGGTACAACAATCTATGCAGCATATTAGATGGTCAAATAAAATGCAGATTATGATCTATGTGAGTTACTCTAGAGCCAACTAATTGAGAATCTTGGAAAAATCAAGAAGGATAAGAAGAATTATTTTAAGTATGGTAATTTGTTGCTATGTTTATTCTTTTATTTCATGAATGAAGTTCCAGGAGTTGGAAAAGTTCAATGGCAAGGTGATAAACCGGTAGTTCAAATTAGAGATATCTTGTATGGAATTGGTGACAGCAAAGCTAGAAAAACTACTATCTGGGGTTATTTCAAAAACTTTCAAAATGAGATGCAAGCCAAAAAAAGGATTCCTACATCTATTGTGGAAAAGTATAAGGATACAATTTGCTTCATGGTTGATATTGATTAGTGTTTGATGGAATTTTTTGATCCTAGAATAGTGTGGATAATGCCTATGGGTTATGAGGTTGAAGAACACATTTTGGAGTTGTATGCTCAACACTTGCTAAGTAAGCCTTGAGATCCGACAAAAGAAAGGTTTGGTACATTTGAGGAAAAGAATATGGAATTTCATTCTCAATTGAAGAAGCCAATGATAATCTGGAATAAGAAAGGAAGTTGAAGCTTCTACAGAAAGCATGCAGATATCAGCTGAAGTAGTAAGAGAAGCTAGGAGGAAAAGAGAACAAGCTGAAGCAGGAGAGCCAACTAGAACTAAGTCTGCTAGTTTAGAAACATCCTCTTCCAGATCTAGATCCACAAGGAGCTCTTCTCTCTCATCTGGTCCTACAAAGAAGTCAAGTCCTATGAAATCTCAAGTCAATACATCTGGTAGAGAAGGAAAGAGGAAGAATGACAAGAGCACAAGAGTCTATGCTACTATTTCGAAAGATGAAGAAATCGAGTCTGATGAAGAGGTAAGAGAAATTAAGCATATGGGCACCAAGGCATCAAAAGTCTCTAAGGACAAGCCCTCTGGTGAAGAGAAAGTAAAGAAAAAGATGAAAACTAATAAATCAGGTATGTCTGTAGAAGAAGTGGAAAAAGCCTTGATTAAGGATGGTAATCTTAGGCCACTTTGTGAATGGTATGACACCTTTGATAGTGTCAGTCAAAGAATTCTTGAAGAAGCTAAAATAAAGTATTTGAATAATTTCAATATGACTCTCATTGAAATAATGTATGAGTTGCCTAAAGCTCTATATGAAGTTTTAGAAATAAGGAGAGTGAATGCAAGAACTAAAGAAGAGCAAATGAGAGAATGGATACTTGTTGATCTGTGTCTGGTGATGTCTATAGAAGAGATGAAGAATATTCTCAATGAATCTAAAAGGGATTTTAAGAGAAAGACAAGGGTGAATAAGCTAATGATTTAGTAGACTAAAGAGGTGGAAAAAGACACTGAGAAAATACTTAAGGAAATTTTGTTAAAGAACATATACAACGTTGTTTTTGAAGAAGTGCATGTTGAAGATGTTCCATCTAGTCCAGGAATTGAAGAGGACACATTTGAGGATAGTCTGAATCCTCTAGATATACATGACATTGAAATTCCTATGGAGACTAAAGCTCCTAAAGTTGTGTCAGTTGATGAAGTTGAGATTCATGAAGCTAAAGAAGAATCAATGATTGGAGAAAAGAAGGTTGAGACAAAGGATATTCTTGTGGAAGCAAGAGACACTGCCAAGGCAATAAAGGAGTTATTAGAAGAACAACAGGAGGAGTTTGATCCTGAACTAGTTAAAGGTCCTATCAACTTGGCCACTCTATCTCCCATTGAGAAGCTTAAAGTTGCATTATTTGCTCAAGCCAAGGCAAGGGAGGAGATTCTGAAATCTTATATTGAAGACAATGAGTTGTTAAGTCTTGCATCTGATATTCTGGATAATATCATGCCTTCATATGTCAAAGATTCATCTAATTCCCCATCTAATCAACTGAAGAAACTTGTTAATTTTGTAAGTACTCACTTTGAGTCACTTGAAAATTCAGCTATGGATAAGGTTCAGTAGGTTGAAGGGAATTATTTTTAATGATAAATCTTTGTTAGCTACTTGTGTGAAGAATATTCAACGTGCTTTGTCTAAAGGTGGAAACATTTATAAGTCATGTTTATCATTGTCTAAATTCACTGAGGACATTGAAAATAAAATGAAAGAATATGAGAAACAATTAGTAGATATCTCTCAAGTATTTGATCCTCTAACCATTTCTATTGGAAAGCAAGAAGGTCAAGTAATATCCCTACTTGAAAAGATTAAAAGTCTGAAGCATGAAGAAGGAAAAATTGTTGAAAGAGTTTGTGAGCTGAGAAGACTAATTGGTCCTAAGATGGAGACAATGCTTAGTGCATTGAAGGAAGCACAAGATGCTATGGCGGTCAGTGATCCAGAAAACCTTGAGTCTGCAGAGATGCAATCTTACTTATTATGTGGTCACATGACTATTTTGGAGAGTCTCAAAAAGAGTTGGGACACTAGTTTGAGCCTGTTGAAGAGTAATTTTGTAGATATATTCAAGTTTATGTAAGTTGTAGAAGCATGTTTGTACATATACAGTTTGTTCATAGAAGCTTTTGTTTGATTTTTGGTATGCGGATTCTTGCCTTTGCCATTGATGTCAAACAAGGAGTATGGGACAGTGAAAAATTTCTCAATCATCTCAGGGAGAGTTATGTTTTGAAGTTTTGAAGGTTTGCAATGTAATTCATGTTGGTACTGATCTGACAGTCATTTTTCACTAAGTGTTGCCATCAATGCCAAAGGTGGAGATTGTTGGCAAGAGACACTGCACAATTCATCTAGTTTTGTCATTGATGGCAACCCTAGTTAGTGATTTGGTCTGCATGTCAACATTTTATCTTACTAGAAGTCAAATTGAAGTTTTGTGATTAACTATCAAACTAGAGCAAAGCATCCGATAGAATTGTGTTCATCGATTCATATGTAATATTCTATTATAATTTTGAGTTGTGGATCTCAAGAAAGGTTTTTTGATGTATGATCTATGTTATCCTTGAATCTTAGAGCCTCGTATTGATCGGTGTGAAAGTTAGAAGCTCCGGTTGATTGATTTTTTGCTTAACAGTGCAAAAAGGTCAACTTGATGAATATAGCTTGTTGCAGATATTCAAGGAGTAATTATTTAAGTCTTTTCATGTTCGAGCATGTTGATCTAGGTCCTCACTATGTTGTGGCCAACTTTGGTTGGTGCGCATTAAAAATTATTCATGATTTGAGCTGACAGTTTGTAAATATTTTATGTTTTATTGAAGTTGACATGTGGTTGATTAAATACTTAGTTGCGGATATATATAAGTAATTTTTTATATCATTTTGATATATGTACGAAGTGTGTTGGTGTGTGTTGCAAAAGGCAGAAGGTTGTAGAGCGATTGTGCACAGTTTCACTTGTGCAGAAAAGAATTTGTGATCTGAATTAAAGCTGACAAAGCAGAAGAGCAGAATTAGATAGAAGGTCAAGAAAGTGATTGATGTGCTTAACTAGAATTATAATCAGGCATTAGTAGATGCTATTTTCTCAGTTCAAATCTTTTGGATGTAATCTAAATATTTTTGTAAGATAGTGAGTCTTCCTTTTGTATTTGAGCAGTGAGCTCTAGGTAGTGTGCCTGAATACATGTGCATTCCTTTTGTAAACACTTTTATTTGAGTCGACTCATATTGTGGATTGACCTCCACCATGGTTTTTCCCCTAACATGGTTTTCACGTAAAAAATCCTTGTGTTATGGTGTTGTGGTTGCTTGTTTTGTGTTCATGCATCCTTCTTTTGGTTCAATGCTATAAGTGGTTTAAAGATCAGGTTAATAAAGTTAAATTCTATAGAACACTGATGTGCCCCCCCTCTCAATGTTCCTTGATTCCAACACCTCCAAGGTAGCCGCGAATCCCATTCCATGCCATACTCCCGCAACAAAAAAGTGGCTGCTAGCTGAGAAGAGTAGCGGTGCATCTCAATGTCCATAGTGCAGAAATCAGAAAGGAAGGGTAATAGGGTACATCTATGTTGAATTCCACATGCCTGTGAAGGTCCATAGCACTCGAAATACCAACACCAGGGATGGCCACTTGCACTATCTCGCCAAGCCCTTCCATTAGTGATGTATCAAACATCTTATGGCACAATTCAATTGTCATGGGTTTGGACACATTCAGGTCCAACAGTGAGGCCACGAAGTGGGAAAGCACGTTGCAGTTGCTCTGAAGCTAGTTCTCGTTGGTAATAAATTCTACACCAACCACCCACTTGAACGCAGTCATGATGAGGGGGTCACATTTCTTCACTAGACACTTGAATCGGTCGCTAGTGACCTCTCCCACGAAGTTGTATTATGATCTCCTAGGAAGGAGCTGGATGGGAGTGTCTAAGCCAGTAGACATTCTGATAAAGTAGCAAATTATGGTGGAATGGGAATAAGTGGAAGGCTAGCTAACTTAAAGAGACTATATATTCAAATGAATGTTGAAAAAGGTGGCATAGCTATATATAGAAAAGGTGAGCTGACAAATTCAACCAACGGAATTTCTATTTTTGGCCAGATGGCAAAGAAAATTTTCAAGATGGAATGGAGTAGGGTACACGAATCATACAGAGGATCAGATGGAATGCCCTAAGAAATAAATTTTGGAATTGGGATTAAATTCTCTCATACATTGATTGTTGACATGTGTCCTTTGCCATCATCAGTGCCAGCTAGCTTACTAATGAGAAAATACATGGATTAACGCGCTAAAAACTCTGACAAATTAATGGTCACTTCTTTTTAGGGGGTACCTTACATCACTTCAACACATTCCATATAGAAAAAAAGGCACGTGCTTCAATGCAATGAATTTATTTGGAAAAGAGGCAGTGAGGAGAATGTACTAATTCCATCCTCGCGGCATTCTTGGCATTCCCGAGGGATATGGATCTCATATTCACACGTATCACCTTGGTGGCAGCATTTAATGGACCAATCATAATAGTGTAGTCTTAACTACATGTAGAAGTAGAGAATTAATTGCACTCAAAAGTAGGGTTTTCCTTTTCAAGCAAAATGCAAGTGGTCATTTTCGCTAAGGAATTCTTTGCAACTTCTTGATAATAGTCATGGTGAAACCCTCAGCCTCTGGAAGACAAGTTGCAGTTTTGGGTGGAAGTTGTTCGCCAATGCCCTAGTAGTGGAGGAGCAACCCTTCGAATTCTACAAGAAGGTGTTGGTTGATAAGCCTATAAAAAAAGAGGAAGTGCAAGATATTTCAGACAATTTTTTTTACCCTAAGTTGTCAGTCAACCCTAAAAGTCTCAAAGAAGGTTCCTTTCAGAGGAAGGAAAAGTATGGGCCAACCAAAGGTTTTCCATTTTGGCTCTGGGATTTTGGTTTACCACAGTTCATGTTTCCCATTGTGCATCCATGCCTGGAGTTATTTGATGCATGTGCTAAGAGATTCAACGAGGAAATAGGGGTCATTCAGAATGGCAGAATTAGGGTTACTATTTTTGATCAATCCATACAGGATATGTTGTGCATCCCTACATCTTGGGATGTAGAGCTTTTTGATGAAGAAAAGATGGATCTCTTTGGGGAAGAAAAGGCCAGAGGAACAATTTTTTATG
This sequence comes from Sequoia sempervirens, assembly GCA_007258455.2. NCBI lineage: Eukaryota > Viridiplantae > Streptophyta > Pinopsida > Cupressales > Cupressaceae > Sequoia > Sequoia sempervirens. Next base: position 216,896 of record VDFB02374143.1, read on the forward strand.
AAGAAACAAAGGAACAGCCAGACCGAGGTCGTATTTCCTTCCCTCTCTCATATGAAAAATTCAAGAGAGACACACAGTCAGTGTTCTCGATGTTGGCCTAGGTTTTTGGTCTTGACAAGGATGACCAGGTTCCTCCTTTTCAGTTTGGCTTAGCCTTTGTGCTAAAGAGAGAAAAAAACTAGAGGCACTATGATTTTTCCAAGATAATAGCTGGAAACATGTTGATTTAGCTAAAGAATTATAGAACCGATTCCAAATTTAGGTATTCTTCTTTCTTGGAATCATTTAGTTTTGCATCAAAATCATGAATGGTTGGAGAGAAATGTACCAATGTCTAGGCTAGATGAAATGGGTTGTCTCTAGCCAGTTTCTATGTCGACCCATATACTTTCTAGAATAGGGGGATATTATTGGTTTGCAAAAAACATTTGAGGCCAGTGCTTCAAGAATTGTTGCCTCGCCCTATTGGTCATTTCTCACCTAAGGTCCTACAATGGATGAAGATCTCATTGAACTAAGTGTATTATTTCATGGGCGTGGACTTCACATTTATCAAATTACACAGCATTCTCGATGATTCTTTTCGACTCCCCATATTTGTGACAAACCAAGTCTTCACATTGGAGGCATATCGCCAGGTGACTGTTGTTGACAAGATCTATGGTGTTGGAAGAAACAAAACAAAGTTATATTCACTTTCCCTCAATATTGCTAACAGTCGAGTATCGCTGACAAAGCAATTTTGTAAAGAGGAGCTCGGGGATCTATTGGCAGCCTTAGGTCTAGTCCTCATCTGTGATAACTGGGACTACAACCCATGGGGACTTTATAGTGTAATACATGAAGAGCGAGAATACTTCGAGAGGAGGAAAAATTCAACTCAGGAAAATGTTGAGGTGTACATTGAATTGAAACACATTCCTTTCAAGCGACCAAAATGGTTGAGCTTCTACACACCAAAGGTACCATATGGCAGGAACCTTCTGATAAACAAATCTATCAATGCACAATTGAAGAAAAAGGGTTGGTTGGAGAGAAAGAAGGTAGACTTCTAAAGGTTCCAAAAAGAGCTATGGTTCCTTAACCTACCTTTCAAACAATTTCAATAGGATGAGGACTTCGAAGAGATTTACGATAAGGAGACCAACACTAATAACACTAATCCAAAGACTAGCCATGAAATTGATGAGGAATAAGTTTCACGTTAGGCTTCCCAACCTTGAGAATCCAACAGTCAGAGGGATTTGAATTGAAGGGATTCACGAGCTCCATCCTCCACTAGTGCCTAAAGTAAAGGAAAGAGAGCCCAACAGTCTCCAAGAGCATCATCTGCTACAATCGTCGAAGGCCAAGTTTCAAAGGGCTCGATGGCCAGGAGATTGGAACATGTTAGTTCTAGTCACTCATGGAGGATTATGACATGTAAACAATAGGCCTAGATTTGAATGAAACTCATTCACGTGACAAGGTGGTCTTGGCTAAGACCACCCAGTAGGTAGTATATGCTAACTATGAAAAGTTGGGCAGGAGGTTGAAGAAGCATGAGATAGAGTTGGTTAATGTGAGGGAAACAGTGGGAATATTGCAGACTGAAATCAAGGCCAAGGATGTTGAGATGGCCCGTATAATGTAGATTCAAGGTAAGCAAGGGGAAACCTTGAGATTACTTGACGAAGCACAAAGCCAACAAGTTCGGCTACATGCCGCAATTGAGAGATTAAAAGTTAACCTTTCCATCCAGCATCAAACCAACATGAAGTACAGAAGTTCTCATGAAAACCTACATAAAGAGTTGGACAGTGTCTGATCCCAAGCTTCCAATAGTGTCGGGAAGGCATAGGCGGAGGTAGAAATATTAAAACTAGAAAAACAAGAAGTTGTGTCTGCTTTGTAGACCCGCGACCTAGAGATGAGAAGAATAAGCTTCAAACTGGAAAATGATCCCAAGGAGAGAGATCAAGTAGAGGAGAATGCAAGAAACAAAGAGATTCAGCTCAATCAAGAGTTGGCTATTGCACAAAAAGTTAGGTCTCTCCCACTACTAAAAATATTGGTATCTTCACACTAGGAGTGGATTGTAGCTGTAGTTCCTATTCTTTGGCCTATATTGCAATTCATGAGGGATGTATAAGAACTAAATGGAAAGATTGGCTTGATGGCCAATCATATTTTGTAGACATATGACTGTAGACTAGAAGAATCACAAAGTTTCATTTTCAAGCTTCGTGAGGCTTCCGACAAAGTCTTAAAAGATGTCAGGATTCCTGATCAAAGAATCACTTCCATCAAAGCAAGTGAGTTTTTCAACTCACATAAGGTCATCAAAAAGTGCAAAGATTTCTAGATGATGTTGGAAAGGAGAGTTGAAGAGATAAAAAAAAGGATTTCAATGTCTTGATCAATTACAAGCTACCTCCTTTTTTCTCCCCAAACGGAGATGTACAGATAGTAGAACAGATTATGGAAGCTATCAAACAAAAGGATCAGACTTTCACAAAACTTTTGAGTTCAAGTACAACACATGTAGCTAATTAGATTGAGCGTGATATTTTTCACCTTTCTCATCTTTATCATTACCTTGGAGCAGTTACTGCAAGATGGTGAGTCGTGTCTTTCAAGGAGGTCTTCTAGCTTGACCAAGCATACAGGCTCATTCATAGTATGCCCTTACCAATTGCAGAAAAATGGCAGGTCTAGCACTCCTCTTTCCTTAAACTCCAGGAATTTCTAGAGAGCTGGGTTCATACCTCTGTGAGTGAAGGCCCCTGTGAGTGACCAAAATTGTGAAACATTTTTCTTTGCCTTAGTCTTTTGGTCTTTAACTTCTTTTTTTTGGCTTCTACGATGTTCGAGTTTATACAAGGCTGGTTAGAAAGGTGGGAAATGTTCCACATGGTGGTTGCACAACTTTCTTGTATCATTTTCCTTTTGGAGGAGGGCCCTAGACATACGTCAATTTGGCGGAAGTTTTCTCCAAAACATTTTTTGGAAAACATGAGATCTTTGCCCACGTGATGTGTCATCTCTTCTCTATAGGAGGACTGTGCCTCTTGTATGATGATATCTTTTGGGAGTCTGTCAGAGCTTGCTAGCCTTTCTTTTCTTGGTTTTTGGTAATGGAAGTTTTGAGTTGGTGCCTCGAGGTAATGTGATTGGTCAATAGAACCCTTTTTCTAGAATGTTCTTAGGATTTGATCATTTACGGGCCTCCATATTTTCTAAATATTTATGTTGGATGTTGTGGTTGTGTTGTTGATATGTGGTTCTCATTGATTGCAACAGTATTAGCATTAACATCTTAGAGGTTTTATATGTCGAGGATATTGAGAAAATTGTGATAAAATGAGTTGTAGGTTGTCAATGGTGAAGTGAAGTTCAGTCTGTCGGTGAGTTCAGTACGTTGATGATCAATGGTTGTGGATTAAAGGGTTTCTTGTCGAGTATATCTAGTTTATCCACGTTAAGTTTAAAAGATCCGCATGAAGATTTGTTCGAGTTATGAAGATTTATATTCTGACAATTTTTTTGTTGCTTCAGTTGATGTTCCTAGATGAAGATGATTTTATTTTAGCAAGTTCAATTGTTGTGGATGCCTCTCTGATGATTCATGATTTTTTTGGGATGTCTCTAGATCGTGCTCTATCTATGTTGCACATTCGCATTGATCGTGGTGCTTGTAATTCGATAATTTCTCTTGTGTGTTCATGTTTTTCTTGTTCTTAGCCGACAGGGTGTTGAAGTGTGTTGTGGATCTTCGAGGATTAATTTTTGAAGGTAGTTTATGTTTGAGAATTTTATTTTGGATCTTCACTATGTTGTGGCCGACCTTGGTTGATTCACATTAATAATCTTTATTGTTTTGGGCCGACAGTTTGCATTCATTTCACTATTTCATTGAGGCCAACATGTAGCGATGTAATTGCTTGTTGTGAATATATATAAGTGATTTTTTTATCATTTCAAGGCATGAGTTTGTGAAGTGTGTGAGTCCTGTGTGTGAATAATGTTCAGATCTTTCAAAGGATGAAGCAGAGTGTGAAGAAGAGTGAGCAGAGTGTGAAGAAGTGTTCATGTGCTTAACCAGAATTGTAATCAGGCATTAGCAAATGTTATTTTTCTCAGTTCAAATCCTATGGATGTAATCCAATCTTTTGTAAGACAGTGTGTCTTCCTTGGGTAGTAAGCCTATTTGTAATTGAGCAATGAGCTCTAGGAAATGCGCCTGAATGCATGTGCATTCCCCATTCATATTTCTTTATACTTTTAATAGGGTATAATCTTGTGGATTGACCTCCACCATGGTTTTTCCCCTAACAGGGTTTCCATGTAAAAATCTTGGCGTTATGTGTTTTTATGATGTGTTGTTGATTTATGCTTTCATGATTATTAATCAAATCTGAGAATAAGGTTAATAAGTTGAATAAGTTTGAAATTCTAAGACAACTGATTCACCCCCCCTCTCAATTTTCTTCCCTTGTGTTTCCAACAATCTAAAGGACATTAATGCAGTAGCTGAGAATTAATGAGCAAAGATCTTTGCATCCTAACCAAGGATCTATGATCAGCTTGCAAGCTATCAAGTATCAACATTTGGCAATAATTACTTTTGTGTTGAGGCGGTGTTTTTCTTCTTTTGGAAACTATATAAGGAGGGTGATGACACAATGAGGGGTTGGATTCCAAGTTACAGTTTCTTTTGCTAAGAAAATTTTCTTTAGTTTTCTTAGGGTTTTAGAATTATTTTTAGAAGCAAGTTACAGAACTACTTTACTTTGGCATGTTATATCTATTAAGGTTTAAACTATTGTCGGATTGGTATCTGACCTCTGTTTCAAAGTTCATTTGATATTTAAAATCTTAAACTATTGATGAGAATTTTTTGACACTATGCGTGTATGGCCTTTTTCAAGCTTTCTTTCTTTATATTATCGTTTTGAATGAAACACTATGTCTTGCAAGCTAGATCTAGATAGTTTAAATGGCGGATTTCTATGTTGTATGCTTGTATGGTAGAGTAGTAACTTAGGAAAACTAGACTATTTCATTGGACTTCTCTATTTTTCTGAAAGTTTTTATTTTATCATGCTATGTTGTATTAGGAGGAAGAGTTCATGTGATTTCTAAAATATTGATTTGTTAACCGTAAGAAATATTTATGTTTGATCGGACCTTAATGAACACTACCTATGGAAAGATTTGAAAGTCTACACTGTGCTTGAAGTTAGCCTTTGTTGTTCGTTCTCTTTCCAACAATGAAGGGTTGTGGTGTTATGTGTCTATTCATATCACTCATAGGAATGATTTGGGTTTGAAATGTTGTAAAAGCTTTGGCGCATCACCTTTTATGATTTATGTTTACATTTCCTTCTCCCCTTATCTCAAAACCCCAAAGAAGAGTCAGATTTCTATAAAAATCCTAGAGGTATTCAGTGAAATGCAATTTGTCCCCCACTCACTCAATTTCCCGTAAGACTTTCGGAGAGGCGCAAGCTTTGATAATCAATAGTAATCTCAACTCTACCTATACCATAGAAGCAAAAAGATGTAATATTTTTTCTTGGCCATGCAGGATATTACAAGAGATCTATTAAATATTTTAGTAAGATAGCAACTCCCCTATGTATCCTACTATCTAAGGATATTTATTTTGAATGGAACCTTTCCTACCAAGAAGCCTTTGAGGGTCTTAAAACATCTCTCACAAAGACACTTATTTTGAGAGGACCTAATTGGACAGTTCCTTTTCACATTCATACAAATGCCTTTGAATTTGATATAGGAGTTGTTTTAGGATTAAATAAAGCAAATTTGGAGTATGTTATTTACTCCATAAGAAAATATTTGCAAGCTACTAAACCTAATTACTCTTACAGAAAAGGAGATGCTAGTTGTAGTCTATGAAATTAACAAATTCAAACATTATATCACTAGTCATTTTATTTTTCATATTGATCATACAACAATTTGATACTTAATCAGTAAACCAATGGTTAGTAGATGCCTTGTTATATGATTATTGTTGTTACAAGAATTTCATATCACTATTGTAGATAAACTAGTCAAAGAAAATGTGGTAGTTGATTTTCTCTTTGGGATAAATATCAAAATAGAAGAAGTAATTATGGATGACTATTTTCTTGATGACCACTTGTTTGCATTAATAGTACATAAACCATGGTATGAAAATATAGCAAACTATTTAGTTGCAAGCATGATACCTCCACATCTTTCACCAAGAGAAAGGTGTCATTTAGTTGAATGCAACTTTCCATATTCATGGGTGGATGGCTACCTATTTTATATAGGACCAGATAATGTTATGTGTAGATGCATAAGAGAAGATGAAGTTTATGATATTCTTAAGGCTCAACATGATGAGCCTTGTGGAGGGTACTTTGTAGCCAAAAGAATGGCCCTCAAGATCCTAAATACTAGATACTAAATTTCCCAACATTACATAAAGATGCAGTTCAGTACACAAGAATATGTGATCGATATCAAGGGATGGGTAGACCTACAAGAAGTGATGAGATGCCCCTACAGCCATAGTTTGTAATTACACCATTTGATAAGTGGGGCATTGACTTCATTGGACCAATAGACCCAACTTCTAATAATAAAAAATATATATTGGTATGTACTAACTGCCTAACCAAATGGGTAGAAGTTGAAGTATTATAGTTTTCTATAGATAGAAAAGTAGAAGCATTATTATATGAGGAAATGTTCACAAGATATGGAGTGCCTAGGGAGATATTATAGATCAAGGGAAATAGTTTACATCAAATATGATTTCTTATCTATTCAAGGAATGTGAAATTAGACATAAGAATTCAACTCCTTACCACCCAAAATCAAATGGGTAGATTGAGGTTACAAATAGATAAATTGAAGCCATCTTAACCAAGATAGTCTAATTACATAGAAATTATTGGGAAGCAAGATTACTAGAAGTTTTATGGGCCTATAGGACATCATGGAAAACAACCATAGGATTTACACCATATGAATTACTATATGGGAAAAAATTGTCCTCCCTATTGAATTTGAACATAAAACACTCAAAATAGTGGTACAACTTGGATTGGATCTCTTTGGATCTCAAAAGGAAGACTGCACCATCTTAATGCTTTGGATGAGTTAAGGATGGAAGTAGTCCATCATACAAAAAATACAAAAAAGTAGAGAATAAAATGGCATGACCAGTACATCAAGACTAAAGAATTTCATGAAGGAGATTGGGCATTGCTATATGATTCAAGATACAAGGACCACAAAGGTAAATTACAAATGTGGTGGTTGGGTCCTTATGAAATAAAGAAAAAATTTAAAATGGAGAATTACAATTAATAATGATTAATCTAGTTAGATTTTGTTTAATGATAAATGTAAACTATCTCAAGATCTACAAAAATCCATTACATACAAATGAGTTTCTAAAACACTTGCAACAATAATTTTCACTATGCTTAGTATTACCAGATTCAACATTGATTGCCTCACTTGAAGAAACCACTAAATCATCCATTACCACATCTATAGATGAGCCCACTAGCTCACCTACTTATATTCCAAATGTATGATTTATTTCCATAATAAAAAACACAAGCACACACACACTACACATCAAATAAAATCATAAATCTAAGGAAATAAATTTGAAGATACATGCAGCAATGTTACCACCTATAGCAACAACCCCAAGGAAAATATAATAGGGACCTAATTTGGTACCATGTGTAGCCACTACCTGAAGGACCTATGGCAACATCCATGTAGCAATTATTACAACAAGCTAAAATAACTAACATAACATGTACTATTTTGGCCAACTTACTCTACAGTTACATTACAACCATTCCAAGTCGATTGCCCACAATACACAGAGAACATCATTATACTCCAAGTCACATTTTTCCATGTCACATCCTTTCTTCTATTTCTATCTCTTTTTGGACACGTTTTGTCACTCACCTAGTTCCAATTATGGAGAATTCAATGCAGTTGCATCCATTAGCCATAATTATCACATATTTTTCAAAATGTTCATTCTCGACGGTCATTCACAACAAATCACACATGCCACCTTTCACCTTCAACACCACCTTTCATCTCAATGTTAGTATTCCATTTATTTCTCATATTATTAACATTAATTAGCATTAACTCTATTTATTTTATTTATAATTCACAATAGCATGGTATTTATTTTATATATTATATAGACATCCACAATGCTTTAAGCATCATCCCTTTCATACTTCCTAAATAACTTTCCATTTGAGGATAAATCAACACTTTAGTTGGGGTTCCATATTAATTGCAATACGTGGAAAATATTTGGGATGCCAGCATGATAAATCCTTGTTCTTTCATAGCTAAAAATCAATTGGTTAAGTTACATATACCAATATTATTTAGCATATGCAACCTCTGATAGAAGGCACCAACAGCAAGAATAGTGGAGTCACAAACACAACAATTATAGCTAGTTAGAAATAAAGGAAATAAGAAATAGAAACGAGAAGGTTGAAGATGAATTTAGAAGTAGGTTGCAAACTACAAAATGGGTTGGAGATATTATTAGAAGAGAACTAGTAGACCACATAACATTGTGAGAAGATTGAGACTATTTTCCTATTTTTTAGCAATCAAGATGTTTGGATTATTTTATTCAACTAACATAATATAATAAATCTGTGACACATTAGTTCTATAGGAGGTTGAAAAATAATGAATCTGTGATAAGAGGATTGGGGGTTGATGCCTCAAAAGTGGTAATCACAGAATTCTTTGGGTTTCCTACAACTGGAGAAGAATTTCCAGTCAAAGTTGATGTCCTTAGAGCTTAGGTTGAATTCGTGCAACTTAGAGAGGAATTGGATTCCTCGACCCAAGGTACCAAACTTCTTTCTTTATCTTGTTTATGGGAATTTTTAGTTGTATATATAATTAAGTACTTAACTTATGATGGTAGGAAATCATTCTTATATACAGTAAATTTTAAATTATTAAGCCATCTTCACCACTAAAGGCTTGTAAATGTTCCCAATTATTTGTAAAATTTATTGAAAAGAATGTCTTCCAAATACAAGAGGAAGAGAAACTAGTCAACTTTATCCCATCACTATTTAGTTGTCTTATTGATAAAAAGAATTCTTAATGCCTAATTTATGAATGTTATTTGGGAATATTTTTTAGCATGTGATAATATAAATGGTAGAGCCTTGAGGCCCAAGCTAACTAAAGATAATAGGGCACAGGAGGTAAATGACCACCAAAAGAAGAAGATAAAGAGGAACATGAAAGCTCTTCCCCATGATTTTCCTCACCTACCTTTAGCAATAATGAACTAGAGCCAAAGATGCAAGAAACTCAACTTGTAGACTCTGAGGTGTAGCCTATAACATCTCTAAGCTTTGAGGTCCCTGTCTCTACATAAACCTTTCTATTCTTGAAACACACAAAAGAAGCATACACCTTCCTCTTGTGTATCCAAAAAGAAATAAAAAGGGCTCATGTAATCAAAGAGTCATTCACACCACCTGAGGTAAAAAGGGGTTGCAAGAGGAAGGGTTCATTCTAAATAAAAGAAGGTTGTCCTAGTGGAGTTGGAGATAGATTCAAAAAGAGAAAAAATATTTTTTGATAGAGAACAATCAAAAAGCATGGAATTTATGTGTTCGTACACAAGCTCAAAGTCTTGAGTTTGAAGAAGACTTATTTATAGCAAGAAAGAAAAATAAACCTATAAACTTGTTTTCTCTACTGAGTTTGAACAAGACTTATTTTTGGAGGATGAAAAGGAATTAATTCTAAAAGATAGGGATGAAATTAGTGAGTTGTAGGAAAATCTTCAAAAACTAAGAGAATTAGAAGAGAAATTTAAAAAGTACTAGGAAAAGGAAAGAGGGTTGGATAACAAAGTTAAAGAGTTGGAGATTCAATTACAAGCTTACCAGCAGCAAGGGATAAGTTTGGATAAATTGGCTTAAATGGCAATCATTGAAATAAAGAAGAAAACTCCAAATCTTGATCAATAGAACAACTCTCCAACAAAACCTGTAACCTTGACTCTGGTCACTCTTGGGTTATACATGTAGAGTAAGATGGAATAAAGAGAGAAAATAAATGGTAGTTGTAAGATGGGGTTAGAGAATTCCTAGCCTAGAATAAGTGACAGCCAACACTTCTAAGGTATAAACCCAATCCAAACAAGAGAAAACAAACAATGAGCAATGAAAATGAAATGAATTCAAAAGCAAACACTCCCCATTGTAGTTGCTTCACTTCTCTTGTCTCTCCTTCCTATACCGATATTTCCCTTAGATTTTTTGTTGAAGTTGTGCAAATACCTACAAATAGTAAGCAAGAAAGCTAGAGATAATGGTTGTTAAGTTGAAAATGGGAGAGGAAGGTTGCTTTTATAGAAAACCATTCCAACAGATGACCAAGATTGATCTTCTAGAAAGATTCCAAGATCAACGGATGAGAATGGATGAGAGGGAGGTTACAAAATGGATGGCCAAGATCAAAATTCCAGAAAGATGCCAAGATCAATGGTTGAAAATTGATGCAACCAGACTATGCCATTCATGGGAGGGCTATGACATCAACGGCTATGACATAAATGAAGGAAATGACAGAGATTAATGATAGGGCATCTTTGACCAAAAGGAGGTATAACTGATTTATTTTAAATTATTTATTCGAAAATGGAGGAAATTGACAAGTGGAAAATAAATAATTCATTCAAATTATTTATTTGGAGAAAATGAACAATGAGCATTAAGAGGAAAAAATGGAAAGGGGACATTAAATAATTAACTTAGATTAATTATTTAATAGGGGAAGATGACAAGGGATAGTTAAATAATTTTGATAATTATTTAACTATAGAAGAAATAAAAGAGGATGAATAGATAAATAATTAATGGTAATTATTTAACTATGGATTGAAGGTGATAAAGAAATAATTAAATAAATAATAATTTATTTAACTATTGAAGAAGAGGGGAAATTAGTAACATGGTTAATTTATTTAATCGATCAAGATAGAATAAAGATTAGAAAATGAATTAATTAGATAATTAAAAATTATTTAATTAATAAAGGAATATGATAAAGCATAGTTGAATAATTAAAATTATTCAATTATCGGAGGACGATGACCAAGAAAAATGACGCTCACAAACTTAGGACATTTTTCCCCTCTTTGACATAATGTGATTTGAGCATTGTGTCAAAGAATGAAAATCAGGTTCAGATCATACCCCAATGTGCCCCAACGATGACAATGTGCAGGTATGACCTCAGGAAAATTTGACAAATTTTCAAAAAAAAAATCAAAATTTGGAAAATTGTCTTGATAAGACAAAAGGATGTTTAGGACTTCGAAGGTGAAGATAGAATTGAGGATTGAGATCAATAATGGGGTCAAATTCAAGGTCAAGGGCATCAAAAAGTGCGACCAAAAAGCAAGGCAAGTCAAAAACCCTAATTTTGAACCTATAAATGGAAATTTGAGTTTGAAAAAGGGTCATTTTCACATTCAAAATTTAGAAATATTGAGAGCTCATAGTGATTAGTCAGTGATAATCTCACATGTTCTAGAGGCCTCATAACACACATATTAGATCCGTACCCACCATTGTCCTGAGGGAGCGCCTGCCCCAGTACATACTACTAACCCATCTTTTTATTTTTTAATTTTTCATGCAGTTAGCATAGGAAATAATTTATTAGGAAATTACATCACAAAATTTTACGATGCAATTGAATTCACATTTGATTCATTCGATAAGCAGTTCATCATAATCGTCTTGGTGCAACGCAATTGCATTAGGGTAGGGGCACAAGCGTTTTCAATGCAACGCATAAAATTGTGTAAGGTAATTGACTTTTCAGGCCACATATGTGGTCAGGAAGGATGCAAATGACTGGGTGCAATGCATATGTTGCATGAAGTGACACATGTGTTAGGTGAGTGATGCATTTGCAGTTGTGAACCGGTTATAAATTTGTGTGATGCATTTGGTAAAATTGTGACACAATTGCCTGATTAAAAGTTTTCCCCATACTAGGAAAGTTTTACTTGGTCAATTTCGGTTTGGTAGGTCAAATGAAGGTTTTGGATTGATGTTATTGGTTGCTTGATGATTTCAGGTATGTCTACCTCCTATCTACACAAAAGAGTCCAGACCAGATGTGTTCTGATTATGGGACCAGTTAGATGATGATGAGAAGGATGTGTTGCTAGAGCTTGGTTTATTCTATGTGACATATATGCCCACTATTAAGGCAAAAAAGAGCATGTTGATAGCACTAGTAGAGCGGTCATACTTAGAGATGAGCAACTTCCATTTTCTGATGGGGGAGGCAACAGTCACCCTAGAGGATGTATACAGGATCTTGAGGTTACCCATTTGTAGCGCAAGGGTGCAATACAACCCGACACAGGGGCTACAGGCACTGCACAAGTACTATGAGAATGATGATGATGTTGAGCTTGGCATCCAAGGGTATGAAATCGAGTGGGAGACCCTGGAAGAGACATATGACCGATTTGACTATGTTTTATGTGCATTAATAGTAGGAGTTCTAATTCTAGACCGCAGGGGTCATGGCGTCCCAGTTGGCTAGGGAAATATTTTGGGATCAATGGTTCATCACAAGACAGTATATGTGTGGGGGCATTTTCTATTAGCCATGTTGCATTTTTAGTTACATGATATCATCTATAGAGAGGGGCAGAGTTTGAGCTATGGTGTGACCTTGTTGACAGTTTGGGCATGGGAGCACATAGCAGTCTTTCGGCCACCAATGGTTCAATAGGCGGTGGGCACTGCACCATATGCTTATCTATATTAGGGGGTGTTGACCCAGACACATGTGGGAGATGTAGGTTATTTGAGGCATGGTATAGACACATTAGTGAGCTTCATTTGGAGACCTTACAGGACCTTCCAGTTATGGATAGATGAGGATGATCACCTGCCTTGGTGTCGGCAGCCCAGGTATCTAACCGGGAAAATAGTGCAATCGCATCACATTATAGAGATGTATTTACTAGAGAGGGTTCGATGATAGTTTGGCAAGAGACAGGGGGTTTCCGGTGGGTAGAGTAGAGTATGGTCAGTCATCACGAGAGGTGCATCCCTAGGGACCAAAGATTGTAGTTACCATGGTAGATCAGGAGATAGATTCCATGCAAGCATTGGATTGAGAGTGGAGAGGAGGGGAGGCAGACGTAGGCACGACACTAAAGTATGATTCCTAGTGGCTTATTCACAAAAAAAATTCATTGATCAATCCACATCAACCAACGCTAATAGAGCACAGAGTCAAAGGTTTGAAGGTTGGCGGGGAGGCAGAGGTGGGAGAGGTAGAAGAGACGGAGGACGAGGGGACAAAGGAGGATGGGGAGATGATGGGGGTGATGGAGGAGGAGGAGGGATAGAGGACAAAATGATGGTAGGAAGCTACCACCCATTCAAGAGGAGGAAAAGATGGATGAGGATTGACCATAGGTTAGGACAGCAAGCAGAATGCAAAGGTACCCGTAGTGGAGATGGAATAGCTAGAGGTCATGGAGGTCAAGGTAGGTGGTTATGGGAGACAGGGAGAGTAGGTAGGAGGGGAGGAGGAGGTTGAGATAGATGAGGTAGATTAGGTCCTCCATGAGAGGATCATCATGGGTGATGAGGAGGTGCCAAAGGAGGTGGGGACTGGAGAGGGAGAGAGATCAACGGAACAGAGGATAGCCACTTTGTAGGTTCGAGTGCAGGACCTTGAGACATAGCTAAGGATAGTTACCGTAGAGAGGGATGACCTTAAGGCTAAGAGGGATGTATTTTAGGTGGAGAGGGACCTAGCAGTCATTAGCCGGTGGCAGACCAACCAACGGATGATTGATTTCATAGCTACATGCAGCAGGTCCATTGTTGAGGTTGCATGAGAGTATGCTCGGGCTAGCAGGGTGATGCAGTACTACAGGGATCTATATGAGAGATTAGTACTGCTCAAGAGGAGAGAGCCCTCATTTTCTAAGATTAACAATGGGTCATGGGGAAGATCATGAAGTAGGAATCATAGCAGACAAACACATAGTAGGTCTGAGGGTGAGACTTCAGATGCTAGATGGGCCACTCCCTATGACAGGCCCCACACTACAGAGCACAGGGTTAGAGATGCACCTAAGAGGGATGTTCCAGAGATAGGGGAGTAGGGTAGTTCTAGATAGATCATCTTGTTACTTATGTATTAAACATTGATAGTTTTATTATCAAGCATGTGAGCTCCACTTTTATTAGACACATCTTGTCATTGTTCTATGACACTTTATTTTTTTGAGTGATATATATGATTTTGGTGACGATTGATGATATGCATTATGATATGTTTATGCATTTATTAGGACATGCTATGTGATATATACTCATGCTATGACCATGGTGGTTTTTGATGCATTTTATATGATGATGTGATGGTCTACTATGTGTTTATGATTATGTTTTTGTGACTATGTTATGATGGTTTATGTCTTTATGATATGCAATATGGATGACCTAATGTTTACTACATGCAGTGTAATATGATGATGTAATGAATTGATGGTTTATAGATGTTTTTATTATGCTATGTTTCAATGATGGATGTAATGGAAATGACCTTGTGTTACGAGCATGATATAATATGCAAATGCCATCTTAATGTTAATGAAATGAAATTTTTGTATGATAATGCAAAATGTTTGATAGAAAATATCTAATGTGAATGCAAAATGTGATGCTTAATGTGATATGTGTTAATGGCATATAGTGTGTATGGTATGTAATGTAAAATGCAATGAAATATGTAAAATGTGATGTTATCTAGATTATAATACAACATGATATGGAATGTAATTATTGGAAATTAGGATTGCACCCTTAACCAAGTCAGACTTGCCTATCCTGTTGCAACATGGAAACACTCTATGATTTTTGGGTAAATCAATGAGTGAGTGTGAATCTCCAGAGTGAGATAGTTTCCTCAATAAACCACTTAATCTAATAAACCTTTGGGGAAAAGGGTAGAAGGAAAAACTGAAAGCAGAGATCCTAAATCTAAAGTGGTTCACCAATAAATTGAAGATTATGTCAAAATTGCACTCACAACATTAAATCTAAAACTTTGATTCTCACAATCCCACCCCAAAAAATACCTAATTCAAAAGTAATTTGCACAAAGTCTCACTAATGGAACACAAAATGCAACCTGAATTAGAATAGACTCTTGAAACAAAATTCACAAAACCAAGACATAAAGAGGATTCAACTCTTGAATCACAGTCAACATCAATTGATATTGTAAACTTTAGACAAGAAAATGGAAAGGAGAAGCCTGTTGTTTTATTAAAATGAAGGAGTACAAGATCAAAATTTGATTCAAAAGAAGTTTATAATTCTCTCTTCAGTGAACATTAGAGCAAGAAACAGAATTTGGAACCCTTGAGAAATTAAAATTTCTCAAACTTATAGCCTACAAGTGACATCAATGGTGAGAATAGAAAAATCAGCTTCATCTACATCATAGAATGGCAACTTTTCCTCATTTTAGAGCTCAAGGAGAAAGCCTAAAAAGTAGTGCCATAATCTGCTCCAAACTACATCCAAAAGATGGAAACTTCCCATCTCCAAAGGGTCCATCCAAAAATCCTCAAAATCGGGTGCAAACAGCTAGAGAACTGAAAATAGAAAGTATAGTTTGTCATCTCTTTTCCAAATCCGCCCAAGAACTCCAACTCAAAATAGAAAGTTTTCATGAGGACTTAAGTGCACCAACTGCATTTTAAACATTAACAAACACCAAGATAATTTATACAAACATTACCATTAGTGTTGTTTTACAATCATCTGTAGTTTCAGAAAAACAATATAGAAACTCTCCTAATACATCTATTTTTTGCAATTTGAGTTCAAATATTTTTATTTTTTGCAGTTTGAGTAAAAATTAATGTTTGCAAAAAATCAAAACACTATGTGAATTCTCCTATGTATTTGATTTTTTTTATAAAAAATCATAAATCTTGATTATGAGCCCTAGACCCAAAGAAAAAACTAAGGCATTGACAGCTTGACCTAGTGAAAGGGGAAATGTGTATATGGACCACATGAAAAACACAAAGGCAAGGTATGGTTTTTGTTTGATTTTCTTCAAAAATCAATAAAAATGCCTAAGGCATGGCTTGACCTAGGCAACATATGAGACAAGGAATTAACAATGCATTTGATTTTTAAAAGAATGTGATCAAAATCACATTTGAATTGAGCACATGGGGAAACCCTAACACCAAAACCAACTCCTATCTCACATTTTGATCATCATTCTTCACTTGGAAACTTGGGAGAAAATAGGGCTTTGCATTCGGCCGCCATGGAGAACTAGGGATTGAGTTTGAACTCCACCATTCGAGCTACTTTCATGTTGATTTTTGGTTGAATCTCTCTATATATTCGATGGTAAGTCTTTTGTTGGCATTTTAATGTTTTTTTAACTTCATTTGAGGAAGAAAATGGGCCCATAGGCCACGGCCATGACTGGTTTTTTGATGCATTTCATGTGTTTTATGTCTCTATTGCTTCTTTTCTTTACTTGGCGGCCATGAGAGAACTCTGTACAAACTTTTGTGTAGGCTTGGCCACAGGCTTGGACTTTTTTTTTTTACTCCCAACCATGGTAAGCTCCATTTCTTTCTATACTCTGAGTATTTATTTCTTTAAGAGGCTTGATTTGAGCTCACTCAACAAGAACAAGTTAAGCATGAACGTTTTTTTGAGTTTGGCCATTGTATGGGTCGCGGCTTCACCATATACATTGCTCTTATTTCTATAAAACAATCTTTTCTAGGCTTGACCCATGATGTAGAAATTAATGGTATTATGAAAGAAGTAAAACTTAGAGGAAAAATGTACATTTTCTTTCCTTTTCTGAGAGTTTGCAGTCCCTCCATGGCCATACCATGCTCTATTTTCTGAAATCTTTAGTGTTCAAATATCCTCAAACCCTTCATTAACTCTACAATTTGAACTTTTGAGATAAAAACCTAAGTGTGTTTGGTGTTTTGTGAAAGAGAACTTCCTCCCAGGTCGCGGCCATGAGAGTACCAACTAGGGTTTCAACGCATTTTACATTTCTAATATGTTTTTTGAATGTGCATAGGCAACATGTTATTTCATTTTTTGGGTTTGCAAACCCATCATGGTCATGGCCATTAGTTTCAATAACTTCATTTTATGGAACTCCAATGTTGGAATGAGCTCGAACCATGGTCATTCCTTTTGTATTTGCATTTAGAGCACAATACCCTAAGTGGGTATCATCATTTGAGAAAGAACCTCACACTCAGGCCACGACCATGAGAGTCTAGTTGGTTTATCTACATTTTTATATGAGCTCGAATCACCCATTATTTCTTCATTTTGTAAGTTCACAAATGAAAACCCATGTGGGTTTCCTCTTAAAAGTTTAAAACTAGGCCCTATTGCACTTGTCTCCATTTTGAAACCCTAATTTAATATAGCATAAGCTCATTGTCTTTGAAAAGCAACAATAAATTCATTTTTCTAGTTCAAATACATATTGTTGTAGCTTCACTTGCTTGCTCTCATAATGCAAATTTCACTTAACTCGGAGATCATTCCTAATGGAACAAACTGTTGTCCTTGCACTATTTGTAATCTCTCCTTTCATTGCACATACTGTTAGCAATTACTTTTCTTTCATTCTATTTTTCTTGAAGTGCATAAACACAATGAAGCTTAGCTTAATTTGATACTTTTTAGTTACTTATCAAAAACATGCTTTCTCTTCCATGCAATTTTTTGTCCACTGTTTAGCATGAGTTGTAATGACAATTGCACACACCTGCACACATAAAACCCTATTTTCTCTCAAATGCATTGTAAATTGATGCCTCTATTTCAATTAATTACTTTGTAAGGCTGCACTTAGCCATCATGGTATCTTTTCTAGATCATTTGTTATTTGTTTCCATCCATTCCATGCACTTGGATGCTCCAGAAATGCACTTCAAGCTTTTACTTTATCACAGCTTCATGTGACACTGCAATGAGATAGCTTTTGTAGCATCAATTATTTTGAAACCAGCCTTTACTTTCTTTATATTCTATTGAATCAATGATGTTGTTTCACATTGTATTCAGCTCAAGCACTTAGTGTATTGCATTTTAATTTCAACAATGCTTCTTTCCTTTCACCCTTGACCTTCAAGCTTCATTTGTAGCCACTTACAATTTTGTTTCTGAATGGGGGATATCTCTCCTCTAGACTCTTCATGCATTTTTTATCTTTAGATAGAAGATGTTGATGTGAAATCTCTATCTATGCATAGAATATTTTTAAATACAAAACCTGATGAAGGTGTTCTTAAGCTTCTCAAATTGCTTCAATTGTTATTTCTGATATGTAAAAAAGGCATTATGTATTCCTATTCACTATCTCATTCCATGATGATGCACTTCTTATGATGATCTACTTGAGTGATTGATCATTTATGATCTTCAACTAATTGCACTTTTAGACTTGATCATCCTAAGTGGTCAATTGCTTGATTTCTTATGACACTTTATGTACTCCTTCATATTTCTTTTTAGAAATACTAAATTATTTCCTTTCTCAACCCCTCTATGGAATATTGAGGGGCAGCATGTCGAGCTCAACCCTTGTGGGAGCCCATTTTACACTACATGCTTTAAAATCTTCAAAACAGATCAGCAACATGGCTTTTCCTATACTTGCACAAGAAAAAAATAGTGTTAGATTAAAAAAAATAGTAAGTTTAGAAGCTCTTTATGATGTTTTCTCCTTGGTATTCTCTTGCACTCCTCTTTTCTTTGCTCAATTGATTCAATGCATCATAAACAGTATTCTACATTACTGTTGATAGATAATGTAGGAGGATTCATAACCCGAGCTCTAACAAACATTTCAATCACTTGCAAGTTTACTTGGAGACGGGAGCAAAGAGGAATGCACAACACTGAAGGAAACTCGAAGACATGTTCAGGAAATGATGGCTATGTTTCCTCTTATGTGCTCTTTTCTATTTTTAATCTTTAGTAGCATAGTGTACTCTTTATGATTCATTGTTTCAGCTACTCCCACGGCTTGTGTGGGACACTTGATTCTCTTTTTATCCCAATGAATACAAAACAGCATTTTTTGCAATTCTTGCTCAATTTTGTACTTCTCTCTTGCAAAAAATGTATGAAACATTGTGTAATGAACAACTAAATACATAATGAAGTACTTTATTTTACATTTCATGCAATATTTAATGCTACAAATGATGAATGGCATACTGAAACACATTGCACTTAATTTTAATCTCAAAACTCAAAACATGCAATGGTTTAAACAACTGAAACTTTTCACCTTAAAATGAACTTGAAATAATCAGCTCTGTCAATTTGAGTTGTGGTGAAATTTTTGATAACACTCTTAGCAACCTCTGCTAGATGCTTGTCTGCTAAACATTAGGCCAATTGCCTTATGTAGATCTATTGGGCATGGAGTCAATTTTTCCCTTTTAAAACTCAAGAGTTCTGAAAAATATGAAACTTGCAACACCCAATAGCAGCAGAAACTAAAACAAAACAAACAGAAACAAACCTGCAAGGCCCTGGTGGCTAGAAAACAATGTGTGGAAGCACTTATGGAAAAGAAACAACTGAAAATAAAAGTGCTCCAAGCACTTATTAGCAGTAACTACTCTACTATAGTACAAGGGTAGAACTTAGAACCTTAGAAACAATGTTTCAAATGGATCCCATTGATTGGGATCGGAAGCACTTCTCCACTTAACCTTGAGAGCTGAAATGAATTATTCTCTTTGCATTATCTTATTACATATTGGCCCTCCCAAAATTGCATCTAATTTGGAGTGTCTCCCATGTTTATTCTTGTTTTCATCCCACTTTAGTACAAAATCTCCACTAGCAAATTATCTGAGCTTTGCTCTTTTATCAAAGGAGCTCTTCATTTGAGCTTGATGAATTTCAAGCTTCCTCCATGCTTACTTTCGGGCTTCCTCCAACTCCATTAACTATGCAAGTCTAACCTCCATGGGTTTTTCCTCTACCAGCTCAAGCTCTTTGATAAAACTTAAAGTTGGTAGTTCAATGGAGATTGGTAATTTGGCCTCTTTGTCATAAGTAAGAACATATGAAGAGCAACCAGTAGCTCTCTTTGGTGTTATCCTATCATCCCAAAGGGATAACTTCAAATTTTTGTGCCATGTTCTCTAATTGTCTTCGATGGCCTTCTTGATGATCTTGATCAGGTTCTTATTGATAGATTTCACTTGTTCATTACCCTGTGGGTAGTAACTATATGAAGTACTCATGAAAAATATATTATTTCTCACAGACCATTCAAAAATATTTATACCAATAAAAGCTAAAGCATTATCTAAAATAATGGAATTTGGAACACTAAATCTTGATAAAAATTTAGAATAGAAGCTTCATTTGCTTCTTTCAGAGCAACAGCCTCGGTCCACTTAGTAAAATAGTTAGTGGCAGTTAAGATCCACTTGTGACCAGCATTTGAGGGTGGATTAATTGGCCCAATAAAGTCAAGCCCCCATTTAGCAAAGGGTTGTTCAACTTGAATAGGATTTAAAGGAAAAGCTGCAAGCTTCTGCTTACCTACGAACAATGCACTTTTTTCACATTTCTTCACCAAGTGAATACATCCTTGAATATGTTTGGCCAGTAATAACCAGCCTTCATTATTTTCAGGGTTGTCATTGTTACTGCAAAGTGGCCTCCTGAAGGCCCGTTGTGGAATTCCTTTAGCAACTTATATGTTTGGCTAGGCTCAATGCACCTCAATAACACACCCTAGAAGTCTCTCCTAAATAACACACCATCAATAACTACATAGGGAATGGCCTACAATTTGAAATACCTCCTCTTTACTTTGTCCAAGCCTTTGAGGCATTCTCTGATCTGCAAATAGTTAACATTTTTTGTACCCAACTTGTACCAGGAGTTGATATAGCATTTTGCACATTATTACTCAATACTGTGGCGATGTTTCCATCATCTTCTAAGCTATTTTTTGTGCTTTTATCAAGTTTTTTGCACAAACTTTTACCTCTAACAAGTTTAGTAACTTTAATGTCAACATCAAATTCCATTACTCTTGTTATCCATCCTGCTCTCTTATCATTCATATCTTTATTCAGCAAGAAATCTTTCATAGTAGGGTGAGCAACCAACAAATGAATTTTATTATTGGATAGCATGTATCTAAACTTTTTAAGGCTTCTAACTACTGCAAACACATGTTTTTCCACAAAATATTATTTTACCTCATAGTCATGCAGCACTTGACTGAAAAAAGCTATGGGTTGCTCCAAGCCTTCGTCATTTCGCTGGCATAACATGGTAGAAACAATATCAACACCTCCAAAATAATATAAGATAAAATCCTTATTATAATTTGGATTAATGAGGGTTGGAGCAGCTGAAAGGGCCTCCTTTATTTGCTTGAATCTCCTCTTACCCTCCTTAGTCCAATTGAAAGGTACATTATTTTTCAGCACTGTTGTGAGGGGTTGTAATAAGGCTACAATATTTGGTATAAACTACCTCACAAAATTATTTTTTCCAAGGAAGATCTACAAACCCTTTTTATGTGCCAGTAAAGGTAATTCCAGAATGGCTAAGACTCACTCTGGGTCAATAGAAATCCCATGTTTAGAGAAAATATGTCCTAGAAGCTTGCCTTCATGGATGGAGAATATGCATTTCTTCAGATTGAGAGAAACTCTGAACTCTCTGCATCTTTGGAATATCTGTCTCAAATGTTCAAGGTGTTCATTAGCATTTTTATAAAATATTGTGATATCATCTAAATACACAAGAACAATCTTATTCATAAGGCTGTGAAAATCCATGTCCATTTCCCTTTGGAATGTCGCTCCTGCATTAGATAAGCCAAAAGGAATCTTCCTGTAAGCCATAGTGCCCCATTTAGTTGTGAATTTTGTTTTATATTGATCCTCTTACCTAACAAAAATTTGATTATAGCCAGAATACCCATCTAGTAAAGAGAATCTATCAAAACCTAACACTACTTGCTGAATTTTCTCCATCGAAGGGAGCGGGTAGTGATCCTTAAGGGAAGCCTTGTTCAAATATCTAAAGTCAACACATAGCCTGATTTCCCCATTTTTCTTCCTCACTAGGACCAAGTTGGAGACCCAAGAAGTTTGCTTAATAAGGAAGATTGTGTTTCTCTCAATCAACTTATTTAATTCATCTTTCATTAAATGTTCAAGCTTAGGATTCAGGGATCTTTGTTTTTGTCTCATAGGTTTTGCATTAGGTTCTAACTCTATAGTATGTTGAGCTAGTTCAGGATCAAAACCTCTTAAATCTTTATATTCCCAAGCGAAAATATCATTGAACTCTTGACATAACAAAACAAAAGCTTGTTTCTCTTCCTCAGTACACACCTTTCCCAAATTGAGAATTTTACCTTTAAATATTTTGATGGCTTCATAATGCTCATGTTTGACAGTCATGTTGCACTTGTCTTTTCTTACTTGATCGTAAGAGTTAAAAACTAACTCTATTGTCACCAACCCCTTCGGCAGCTTATTTGATTTCAGCTGTATAATCTGACTTCCATATTATTATTTCCACTTCAATTGAATTTCATCTGCAAATTCAACTTCTACTATCAAGAAGCTCACAATCTTTTCATCATTGTCAAAGACCTACCAACTCACACTATTATCTGGCACTGAAGGTCTAACAATAATTTTCACATATTGCTATGTTTCTACATTATGTACCTCATTTGGAATATCAAATTGAGCACCTAAAACAACAAGTCTGTCTGCATGTTTGTTTTGAGTTCTAAGGACAGAAAGCAAATTAAATGCGTCAAAATCCTCTATTAGGTCACATACCCAATGTGTGTATTTCTTAAGTACATCTTTCACAGCATTTAAATTTCTAACTTGATTCACAACTAATTTAGAGTCACCATAAACTCATAAACACTTAATACCTCTTTTTTGAGCCCATTTGAGGCCATCAATGAGGACCTCATATTCAACTATGTTGTTTGTATAGCTAAAAGTGAATCTCAAGGCTGGATAATATTTGTCCCCATAAGGTGATACTAGGATTTCTCCTCCACCATCCCATGTCCTACATCTTGAACCATCGAAATACAGCTCCCAAAGTTGGTTTTCTTGTTGTTCGAACTACTCTTGATCTTTGACCAGATTAGGAATTGTTGCATTAGGTTCATGAATCACATAGACCCATAACTCAACTTCTTCTGTATGGCTAGACGGGTCAAGGTCTTGATTTTTAATAGTCCATTCATCTAATTTTTCTTCTTCATTGGATGAACTAGGACATAAGGCCACGGATTGACTCTCTAACCCATGGGTGGCTAACAGGTTGGCATTTATAGAGTTGGTGGTGTATGGCTCAATATGAACTTTGGATAATGGATTGGACTCAATGGTCACTTTCATTCCATACCTAGTTCTAAAGAGTAGGTGATACCAATCAGCTGATAAGAGCCCTCCTAGTTTGGCAATAAAGTCTCTTAAGAGGAAAAGTGCAAAACGGGGAGGCAACTCAATCACATGGACATCTTGGGAAACAACAAAGTTGGGGCAAGCATGTAATGTGAGGGACAAATTTTTAATGATTCCTATTGTTTGAACAGTAGATCCATCTAATTTCACAACTCCTTTTGACGCGGGTTCATAAACTAAGCCTAACTTATCAGCTAAGCTTTTAGGCATGACTGAGCTACTAGCTCTCGAGTCTATCATGCAGTTATGGACAAGTTTGTCCCCTATAATAAGACTTATATAGAACAGTGGGGGTTTTACTTCTTGAATTTTCTACCCACCTTTAACCTCTGAGCCGTTCACAAGCACAATTCTGCTCTTTTCTACATTAACATCTGAAGATGAAATTTCAACCAATGCATCTTATAACAAACTTTTCTAGCCTAGAATATGTAGTGCATCCATAATGGACATGTTGACTATAGCTTTCTTTAAATTCTCAACCACATTAAAAGACACGGGAATTACCTTTTGTTGTCCCGAAGAAACAACAATTTCATTTACCTTTTGTTTCCCTCTCTGAAGAATTTGCACCTTCGGTTGTGTTGCGGGGATAGTTTGCGGTGGAATGGCATGATTTTTGTCTCTTGCATCTTGTTGTTGTGAATTTACAGCTTGTTGCAAATTTACAACTTGTTGCTCCATTTCAATTGTTCTCCTTTTCGACCTTGTGTTCACTACAATGGGTGAACCTTGTTGGTTCTAACCTTGGAAATGGTTAACTCCGCAATATTTAGCACTTTTCCAATTCACTAAAGCAACCTCAGAGTTGCTTTGTTGTTCCACATTCTCGCTTGGCATATTTTCTTGGCCATCATAATGATTATGCACCATGAAATTTTGATTCTCCATTCTACTCATGTAAGCAGCCTGGTTGTGTGGTTGATTGCACGAGTAACACCAATCATGTTCTCGAGCCAATTTTTTCTATGGTATGAGTTCTCTTTAGGGGCCAACAACATTGGGATCATAAGAACGAAAAGGCTTGGGATTAAATCCCCTTTTTTGTCCTTGGAAATCATTCTGAAATGGTAAACTATTCTATTGATTATGCTGATAAGGAGCTTGGTAAGGCCTATTTTTATGGCCAACTTGCTTCTTGAGGTTCACAAATTCATTGCTAAAGGTTTTACCAAAATTTTGTAGAATATTTTTTCTCTTGTATTTCTTTGGTTTGGTCCAGAATGGAATTTTCTTGAACAGCAGCCTGATAACCTATTGTTGGGACTGGCAGAATAGTAGTAATAGGAGGAAAATTCATAGGGAAAGGTGGCTAAATTTTGGGAAAAATAGTTGTGGGTGGTCTAGGAGCTATATTTCTGGCTTGAATGAGACAATTTTCCACTCTT
This sequence comes from Sequoia sempervirens, assembly GCA_007258455.2. Lineage (NCBI taxonomy): Eukaryota > Viridiplantae > Streptophyta > Pinopsida > Cupressales > Cupressaceae > Sequoia > Sequoia sempervirens. The sequence continues at coordinate 241,916 of VDFB02374143.1, forward strand.
ATTGTGATGTCATAGGCATTTGGAAATGTAAACCACCCCATGGACTATATCATAACTAAAATTTCACTATTCAGGGCTTTAAGGAAGAATAGAAAGGCATGCTCAGGTGAGGGCTTGACTATCAGAGGTATCCTATCCCAGGCTCTCTAGAACCTATATTTAAAATCAACCATATGTTCATGGGGAGCCCGCTTGATGGTGCTCAGATGCTCTAGCAATGAAAGGCGGTATGACTTGTCCATGAACTATTAGTGAATACCATCGCCAAGTTGGTCCCATGTTGCAATGGAATTGGTTGGCAGCCCTCTGAACCACTGAAGGGCTTCCCCCTTCAACGAAGCAACCAGTAATCTTATAGCCACGTTCTCTTATGTCACATTGTGCCCCTAAAATAGTATCACCACATCTTAGATGTGTTCAATAGGGGTAGTTTGGTCTTCACCAGTGAAGTATGGAAGCTCTTTAAGTGCAGAAACTAGGATGTCATCATGTCAAGCCAGCAATAATGGGATGCCCCCATTAAATGGTGCGAAGGAAAATTGTCTCGCCATAGGTGGTGCTTGAGATATTGGAGTTGGATTCCTCTTCACAGAGACAATGGGAATGAGCTCTGACTTCACTCTCCTTGTTGAATCAAAGGTCCTTCTTGGTGTTCTACCTCTCCTTCTTGGTGGGGAGAGTTGCAAATACTCAAAAGGTGTTGGAATAGATCTGGTATAGATCCTTCTCATAAGTTGTTTGCACCAAATCTACAATGTAACCAGAAATTAGGAGTTGCCAAGAATATTTTGAAACCTCTATAGGTAGAAAATGTTGTTTCATTTACCAAACAGCAGCTTAAAACTTATAAAATGACCCTAAATACAAGACTCTAGAGTCCCACCAGGCGTGCCAAAAATTGTTGGCAATCAGGATTGCACCCTTAGCCAAGTCAGACTTTCCTATCCTGTTACAACATGGAAATTTTCTCTGATTTGTGGGTAAATCAATGAGTAAGAGTGAATCTCCAGAGTGGGTTGGTTCCCTCAGTAAACCACTTAATATAATAAACCTTTGGGGAAAAGGGGAGAAGGAAAAATTGAAAGCAGAGATCCTAAACCTAAAGTTGTTCACCAATAAATAGAAGATTTTTTCAAAATTGCACTCACATCATTATCTCTAAAACTTTGATTCTCACAATCCCACCCTAAAAATACCTAATTCAACAGTAATTTTCACAAAGGCTCACTAATGGAACACAAAATTCAACCTGAATTAGAATAGACTCTTGAAACAAAATTCACAAAACCAAGACATAAAGAGGATTCAGCTCTTGAATCATAGTCAACATCAATTGATATTGTAAACTTTAGACAAGAAAATGGAAAGGAGAAGCTTGTTGTTTTATTGAAATGAAGAAGTACAAGATCAAAATATGATTCAAAAGAACTTTACAAGACTCTCTTCAGTGAACATGAGAGTAGGAAACAGAATTTTGAACCCTTGAGAAATTAAAATTTCTCAAACTTATAGCCTGCAAGTTACATCAATGGTAAGAATAGAAAAATTAGCTTCATCTGCATCTCAAAATGGTAACTTTTCCCCATTTTCGAGCTCAAGGAAAAAGCCTAAAAAATAGTGCCATAATCTGCTCCAAACTGCATCCAAAAGATGGAAACTTCCCATCTCCAAAGGGTCCATCCAAAAATTCTCAAAATCGGGTGCAAACAGCTCAAGAACTGAAAATAGAAATTCTAGTTTGTCATCTCTTTTCCAAACCCACCCAACAAATCCAACTCAAAATAGAAAGTTTCCATGAGGACTTAAGTGCACCAACTGCATTTTAAACATTAACAAACACCAAGTTAATTTATACAAACATTACCATTAGTGTTGTTTTACAATCATCTACAGTTTCAGAAAAACAATATAGTAACTCTCCTAATACATCTATTTTTTGCAATTTGAGTTCAAATATTTTTATTTTTTGCAGTTTGAGTAAAAATTAATGTTTGCAAAAAATCAAAACACTATGTGAAAGCTCCTATGTATTTGATTTTCTTATAAAAAATCATAAATATTGATTATGAGCCCTAGACCCAAAGAAAAAACTAAGGCATTGACAGCTTGACCTAGTGAAAGGGGCAATGTGTATATGGACCACATGAAAAACACAAAGGCAAGGTATGGTTTTTGTTTGATTTTCTTCAAAAAACAATAAAAATGCCTAAGGCGTGGCTCCACCTAGGCAACATATGAGACAAGGTATTAGCATGGCATTTGATTTTTAAAAGAATGTGATTAAAATCGCATTCGAATTGAGCACATGGGGAAACCCTAACACTAAAACTGACCCCTATCTCACATTTTGATCATCATTCTTCACTTGGCAACTTGGGAGAAGATAGGGCTCTGCATTCAACCACCATGGAGAACTAGGGTTTGAGCTAGAACTCCACCATTTGAGCTACTTTCATGTCGATTTTTGGTTGAATCTCTCTCTATATTCGATGGTAAGCCTTTTGCTACCATTTTAATGTCTTTTAAACCTCATTTTAGGAAGAAAATGGGCCCATATCTCGCGGCCATGACTGGTTTTTTGATGCATTTCATGTTTTTTATGTCTTTTTTGCTTCTTTGCTTTGCTTGTCCGCCATGAGAGAGCTCTATACAAACTTTTGTGAAGGCTTGGCCATGGGCTTGGACTAGTTTTTTTACTCCCAACCATGGTAAGCTTCATTTCTTTCTATACTTTGAGTATTTATTTCTTTAAGAGGCTCAATTTGAGCTCACTCAACAATAACAAGTTAAGCATGAATGTTTTCAGAGTTTGGCCATTGTATGGGCCGCAGCTTCACCATATACATTGCTCTTATTTATGTAAAAAAAAAAAATCTAGGCTCGACCCATGATGTAGAAATGAATGGTATTATGAAAGAAGTAAAACTTAGAGGAAAAGTGTGCATTTTCTTTCCTTTTCTGAGAGTTTGCAAACCCTCCATGGTCATGGCCATGGCCATACCATGCTCTATTTTTTGAAAGCTAAAGTGTTTGAATATACTCAAACCCTTCATTTTCTCTGCAATTTGAATTTCTGAGATAAAAACCCAAGTGGGTTTGGTGTTTTGTGAAGAGAAAACTTCCTCCCAGGCCACGGCCATGAGAGTACCAACTAGGGTTTCAATGCATTTTACATTTCTCATATGTTTTCTGAATGTGCATAGGAAACATGTTATTTCATTTTCTAGGTTTGCAAACCCATCATGGCCGCGGCCATTAGTTTCAACAACTTCATTTTATGGAGCTCCAATGTTGGCATGAGCTCAAACCATGGTCATTTCCTCCTGTATTTGCATTTAAAGCACAATACCCTAAGTGGGTATCATCATTTGAGAAATAATCTCTCTCAAGCCACGGCCATGAGAGTCTAGTTTATTTATCTGCATTCTTATATGAGCTCGAACCACCCATTATTTCTTCATTTTACAAGTTCACAAATGCAAACCCATGTGGGTTTCCTCTTAAAAGTTCAAAACTAGGCACTATTGCACTTGTCTCCATTTTGAAACCCTAATTTACTGTAGCATAAGCTCACTGTCTTTGAAAAGAAACAATGACTTCATTTTTCCAGTTCAAATACATATTTTTGTAGCTTCACTTGCTTGCTCTCATAATACAAATTTCACTTAACTCAAAGATCATTCTTAATAGAACAAACTGTTGTCCTTGCACTATTTGTAATCTCTCCTTTCATTGCACATACTGTTAGCAATTACTTGCCTTTCATTCTATTTTTCTTGAAGTGCATAAACACAATGAAGCTTAGCTTAATTTGATACTTTTTAGTTACTTATCAAAAACATGATTTTTCTTCCATGTAATTTTTTTTCCATTGTCTAACATGAGTTGTAATGACAATTGCACACACTTGCACACAGAAAACCCTATTTTCTCTCAAATGCATTGTAAATTGATGCCTCTATTTCAATTACTTACTTTTTAAGGCTACACTCATCCATCATGGTATCTTTTCTAGATCATTTGTTGTTTGTTTCCATCCATTACATGCACTTCAAGCTTTTACTTTATCACAGCTTCATGTGACACTGCAATGAGATAGCTTTTGTAGCATCAATTATTTTGAAACTAGCCTTTAGTTTCTTTGTATTCCATTGACATCAATGATATTGTTTCACATTAGATTCAGCTTGAGCACTTAGTGTATTGCATTTTAATTCAACAATGCTTCTTTCCTTTCACCCTTGACCTTCAAGCTTCATTTGTAGCCACTTACAATTTTGTTTCTAAATGGGGGAAATCTCTTCTCTGTACTCTTCATGCATTTTTATCTTTAGACAGAAAATGTTGATGTGAAATATTGATCTATGCATAGAAGATTTTGAAATACAACACCTGATGAAGGTGTTTTGAAGCTTCTCAAATTGCTTTAGTTGCTATCACTGATTTGTAAACAAGGCATTATGTATGCCTATTCACTATCTCATTCCATGATGATGCACTCCTTATGATGATCTACTTGAGCGATTGATCATTTATGATCTTCAACTCATTGCACTTTCAGACTTGATCATCCTAAGTGGTCAATTTCTTGAGTTCTTATGACACTTGATGTACTCCTTTAGATGCATATCTCTTTTGAGAAATACTAAATTGTTTCCTTTCTCAAGCCCTCTATGGAATGTTGAGGGGCAGCATGTCAAGCTCAACCCTTGTGGGAGCCCGTTTTACACCACATGCTTTAAAATCTTCAAAACAGATCAGCAACATGGTACTTCCTATACCTACACAAGAAATAAATAGTGTTAGATTAAAAAAAACCAATAAGTTTAGAAGCTCCTTATGATGTTTTCTCCTTGGTATTCTCTTGCACTCCTCTTGTCTTTTCTCAATTGATTCAATGTAGCATAAACAGTAATCTACATTACTGTTGATAGATCGTGTAGGAGGATTCATAACCCGAGCTCTAACAAACATTTCAATCACTTGCAGGTTTACTTGGAGGATGGGAGTAGAGAGGAATGCACAACATTGAAGGAAACTCGGAGACATGTTCAAACAATGACAACTATATTTCCTCTTATGTTCTCTTTTCTCTTTTTAATCTTTAGTAGCGTAGTGTACTCTTTATGATTCATTGTTTTAGCTACTCCTAAAGCTTGTGTGGGAAACTTGATTCTCTTTTTATCCCAATGAATACAAATCAAAATTGTTTGCAATTCTTGTTCATTTTTGTACTTCTCTCTTGCAACAAATGTATGAAACATTATGTAATGAACAACTAAATATAGAATGAAGTACTTTATTTTACATTTAATGCAATATTTAATGTTGAAAATGATGAATGTCATACTGAAACACATTGCACTTACTTTTAATCTCAAAACTCAAAACATGCAATGGTTTAAACAACTACAAAAATAACTGAAACTTTTCACCTTAAAATGAACTTGAAATAATCAGCTATGTCAATTTGAGTTGTGAAAATTTTGATAACAGTAATACTATGTGATAGAGGATGTAATGCTATGATGAAATGTATAATGAAAATGATGCTAACATGATGATGAGATATGGATGCTATATGGATGCTTCTTCTTTTTTGTATTTTCTTATGCAAATAAATGTGACCTAATATGAAAATGATGTCTATGATGAGTGTGCTTTGTATGATGCAATCTAACATGATTATGTATGCAAGATGTTTTTGTGTGTCACAGGACCCTATCAAGATGTGAACTGAAGAAATTTTAGCATGGAGGAGATGGAAGATATGAGTGTTAGTGTGGAAAAGAAAAGGGAGATGGAGATGGAAGGTTAGATGGGGAATGATAAGGGAACCAACTTTCATGCTTACATTTTTATATCTATCATCATTGGGCGTCAAAAATGTCACAAATGGGCCACAAACACCATGGTATGACATAAACCAAGGTGTGCAAGGTGACCATTTGGGAGAGACATGCAGTCAAAAGGACAAGGAATGCCCCAGCTCATACTAAGGACCCAATTGTCCCAATATTTTTTCCAAGACAAACCACAGATAGCAAACAAAGAAAAGAGGCCATGATCCATCATTGTCCCTCTAAATCTGTTGATAGGACATCCTCGAGGAGACTAGTAACATGACCCAAAACCATCGAAAAGATAAGACAAATCAAGACCAACAAAGTGTTTTCCAAGATAGTGTTTTCCAATGTTAATGATAAGATTGTTTCATGTGATTGATTAGGTTGACCGAATTTGATTGATAAATTGACAAGGATTGATTGATAAGTTTAAAAAGGTTGACAAATTGATTTGATTGACCGTGCCTATTGTTAGGAAGGACACATCTTGGTTGAGGCAAGATTGACTGACCAAGATGAAAAGATTGATTGACTTGATAAGGATTGATTAATCAAGATGACAAAGTTGATTGATTGTGCCTGACTTCAGGGAAGACGTATCCTGATTAAGGTAAGATTGATTAACAAGGTTGACAAGATGGATTGTTTGTTTACCAAATATTGATTGATATGACCAAGAAATGTGACAATACCCAACTATATGAAGGACACATCATGTTTTGGGGCAAGGGACACATCTGATAAAGTTGACCAAGTGATAAGCATTGACAAGGCACCTAACTACAAGAAAGATATATCCTACTAAAGGTGAATGACCAAATTGAAAAAGTCTAATCTCAGGAAGGACACATCCTAATAAAAGACAAGAGATAAGACCAAATGAGAAAAATTACAGAATGCCCCATTTTGCTAAGACTAATGATCCGATAGATTGGCTAATGATAAGATGATTGAAGGATTTTGTTGATTATGTTTGTTTGTTGATTTGGGATTTGTGTTTGAAGTTCATATGATGTTGTCATGTTTGATTTGATAATGTTCAATTTATTTTGACTGACTCAACGAACCCTAAAATACTGACCTAGGGGGCTCATCGACGGATGGCCTTTCCTACATAGCAATGTACAAAGACCTCGTAGTTCGACATGACTTGACTTTTCCTTATTTGACAAAATACTGAGTCATTATTTTATTTGGACAACCTAAAATGACTGAACTAATGTCTTGGGGGCCCATTTAAGATGATCCTTGCCTACATAGAAAATGCACAGAGACAACATAGTTCAACCACTCTAACAAATATTGACTCAGACTCAAACTCATACTCTCTTTTTGGAAGTTTTGGAAGTTTTCTGATGTTTTTGGATTTTTGATGTTTTATGATTTTTTGGATTTTCAAGTTTTATGATTTTGATACCATGTGTTATTTTCCCATGAAGACGTATGTTAAGGAATTTCCCCTAGATAGGTATAGGACCAATTTATTATGCGCAAAGGATAGCAACGACGGCAAGGGATGATCGGGATACTAAATGTTGGTGGTTCCCAGGCCATGGAAGGATATTTAAGTTTATTATGAATGAGCGACATGTGTGAATGGAGGCATGGAAAGGACAAAGGACCAAATAGAGTGACAGTAGATAGAGGAGCATAGACTGACTACACATGCCACCTATTTTCCAGGTTTTCACCATGGTACTTATCCAAAGCACCACTGAAGTGGTTTTCACTTTTGGACAAATTATTTCTCTTTACCATTTTTTGATTTTTTTTATATTTTTGAATTTTAAGGGATACTTTGAGAATCAATTGTAGTACTTGCGAAGGTGCATATTGTTGATAGGTTCAGAAAATGGCTCTCCTTCTGGAGTAGAAAGTTGATAAGCACTTGATCCATATAATGCAGTAATGATATAAGAGCCCAACCAATTAGGTTCAAAATTTCTAGGCTTTTCTCCTTCTGCTTGATTATTCAGATTTTCTTTCAAGACTAAGTCACCAATATCAAAGTTTCTAGGTTGGAATTTCTTGTTATAGTTACGTTGAAGGAGTTTCTGATAGGCTTGCAAGTGTTTTAGAGCATTCTATCTATTTTCATCCAGTAACTCTAGCTCATGTAGACATGATACACGATATTCTTCTTGATCAATCAAGCCTTGCATAGAGACTTGCAAAGAGGGTAACTTGACCTCTATAGGAAGTATTACTTTAGACCCAAAGACAAGGGAGTATGGGGCGGCTCTTGTGGGAGTACGGAAACTAGTATGATAAGCCCATAAAGCAAGATTGAGTTGTAGGTGCCATTCACCGCTAGCATCATTGATAGTCTTCTTTAAGATTTTTAGGATGCTCTTATTAGATGTCCCGGCTTGGCCATTGCCTTGGGGGTAATACGAAGTAGCAAAGTGGTATTGGATATGGAATTTATCACAAATCTCATGAACATCCTGATTTTTGAAAGGGCAACCATTATCTGTGATGATGGACTGTTGGATACCATAGGGAAAATAATGTAATTCAGGATGAATTTGGCTATCTTCTTTCCAGTAATATAAGTCAGGGGGATGGATTCAATCCATTTTGTGAAATATTCAGTGGCAACAAGGATAAACTTATTTCCATTAGAAGAGGTGGGATGGATGTTTCCTACGAGGTCGAGTCCCCATTGAAAAAATGGCCAAGGAAAAATAAGCGGCTGAAGTTCCTGAGCTAGTGCATGTATAAGATCTCTATGAATCTAACACTGATGACATTTCTTGACAAAGTGATAAGCATCACGTTTCATTGTAGGTGAATAATATCCCCTTCTCATGATATTTTTAGCTAAGGTTGGACCAACAGAGTGAGCTCCACATATACTCTAGTGTACCTCTTGTAAGATTGTTTGTGCTTCATTTGAGTCAAGACATCGAAGGATGGTACTATCTAGACTATGGAAAAAAGGGTGTCTCTGATGATGGCATATTTTGATGCTTGTTGGATAAAGGTATTTCATTGGTTAGGGGACAAGTCAAGAGGGATAATTTGGTTATGCAAATGGGCATAGATTTCTTTATACCAAGGAGATTCGAGACCAACAAGTTCACACACAAGTTTGGTTTTGGGGACATCAAATGTAGGGATCAATAGTTGTTCCACCAAGAACTCATATTGCGAGGAATTTTTGGGAATGTCCAAGAGAGATCCAATTATAGCCATTGCATCAGTTGCTTTGTTCTAGATTCTTGGAATTTTCTCAAAAGAAATATTATCAAAGTATAGTCTGAAGTTGTCTTCCATGCACTTGTAGGGCATCAAATTCTCATATTTAGTGCTATATTCATCATTAACTTGCTTTATCACTAATTGGGATTCATCATAGACTTGAAGGTCCTTGATTTTCCAATTTATTGCCATTTAGAGTCCTGTCAATAATGCTTCATATTCAGCCATGTTGTTTGTGCACGAGAATGCTATTCAAAATGACTTAGGAATGGCATCTCCTTGAGGTGTGATGAACAAGATACCTGCTCCCAATCCATGACTTGTATAAGATCCATCAAATTATAGCTTCCATTTTGTTGGGGTGTCTATGACAAATATCAATTCATTTGGGAATTCAAATATCAAAGGATGTTCTGCTTTCAGTGGTGCATCTGCAAGTTGGTTATCTATTAATTGTCCCTTTATTGCTTTGTGGTCAACACACTCAATGTCATATTCAATTAGAATTATAACCCATTTAGCTAGCCTTCCTGTCAGTGCTACTTTACTGAGAAGATATTCCAAAGGATCAATTTTGGAAATTTGTTTTGTCTTATGATTCAACATGTAGTGTCTTAGTTTATGTGCTACAAAGACCACTGCTAGACATGCTCGTTCAATAGGACTATATTTTAACTATATCTAACTAAAGTGAATGATATAGTATATTGCTCTTTCCTTGCCATCATTTTCATTTTGTGCTAAGAGTTCCCCCAATGTTGATGCAATATCCATCACATAGAGTATCAAGTGTCTTCCATCAATTGGTGGCATAAGGACTAGTGGAGTCAATAGATAGTTCTTGATCTGATCAAATGCCTCTTAACACTTTTTTGTCCAATTGAAGGGAATACCTTTTCTTAACAGATGTTGGAATGGGTGAATCTTATATGCTAGTTGAGCAATGAACATATGAATATATTGTAGTCATCCTTGTAATGTTCTTAACTCACTGATATTGGTTGCAGTGGCATTCACAAAATGGATTTAACTTTGGCAGGATCAACCTCTATTCCTCTATGTGAGACAATATAGCCAAGAAGCTTGCTTGATTGGACCCCAAAGACACATTTCTTTAGATTCAGCCTAAGTTGATACTTTTCTAGTTGTGTGAAAATATTTTCCAATACTGCTAAGTGTCCACTTCATTCTAGATATTTAGAGAGAAGGTCATCAACATAGTCTTAGTCATGGCTCTCTGATAGGTGGCTCCAACATTTTTCAATCCAAATGGCATAATTTTCCAACAAAACATTCCCAAAGCACATGTGAAAGCTATCTTTGGTTGATCTTCATTTGAAATTCTTATCTGATTGTAACCCGAGAATTCATCTACAGTGATAACATTTCATACATGGTTGCGAGGTCTACTATGATGTCAACGTTTGGTAGAGGAAAATCATCTTTGGGACAAGCTTTGTTGAGGTCTCTAAAATTTGTGCAAATTCTAATTTGACCATTCGGCTTAGTGACAAGAAATAGATTTGATATCCACTTTGTGTAATCAATGGATCGAATGAATCCAACATCCAATAGTTTCTTGAGTTCCACCTTGACAAGAAGTGCAATTTAAGGGTGCATTTTCCTTAGCTTTTGTTTGTATGGTTTTGCATTAGGTAGTAGTGGTAGATGATGTAGAACAAGTTTAGGATCCAATCCAGTCATATCAGCATATGACCATGCGAAATTAACTTGTCTTTCTAAAAATAATGTTATAAACTCAGGCTTTTCCTCATTGGTCAAGGATGCTACTAACTATATTATTCTAGTGTTATCTGATGTTCTAATGTTGACTTCCTCTATTTCTTCCATAAGAAATGGTGATCTCTCTTGGTCTATTGGGAGGCAGTCCATTCCTCCATCCTCAGGTGCCTCAGAGAGGTTTTCACCCTTGGATACCTCCTTTATTTTTACTTTTTCATGGTCAGCAAGCACCTTTCGGTTTTCACTTGAAGACCTATTATTTTCATTTTATTTTTTTCATTTTCACTTTTATGACTAGAGGACAAGATGGCCTCACCAAAGTAAGTTGCATAATTGAGTTCTATGGAAAATCCAACCTTATGATCCCCACTTGGTATTCCTTCATGAAGTCCCATAAACTCAGCAATTGCTTCATCATTTTTGAAAGTGTCCAAACTTGGTGGTTCTTATTGATCCCAATCTATAAGTTCAGGGTAGACAAGGGGTAAGCCATCATCGGTATCATCAAGGGTCATGGTGTAGGTAGATAGGGTAAAGATGGAAGTAGAGTTATTAGGTTCCCAAGAGGAAGGATCAATGGATTGTCAAAAATAGTGTTTGATCCATTCTTCTTTTGTCAAAGTCACTTTTGAATGGGTACTAGGCAAGTTTCATGAGGAATCTATGGTAATCATTTGATTAAATTCCTCAAATAGTTTATCAAGTTCCATGAAATGGTGGAGGATAGGGAATCCCATTCATATTCATTGGAATCATCATAATCCCAAGAGTCCTCACATGTCTCAATCTCATCTGAAGTGTCAACAGACTAACTCAAAGGTAACCCGATAACCTGGATGGTCACTTTTACTGGTACAAACCCTAACCCTTGGTGAATTATTAGCTTAGGAGGTTGTAAAGGTTCCAACACTCCTTGTTTATTTATACCAAGGCCGTTGTGTCCATCATATCCATGTCGTTTCATTATTTGGAAACCTTTTGAATACTATTCTATTGGAAATTTCTTAATTTTAGTTTCTTCTTCTCCTTTGTATAGCCATGTGAGAATGTGGTCACCTAGAGATTCCCTAGCAAGTTCTCCCAATATAGTGAAAGTGGTAGGAGGATTGTGGATGACAACTTTGGGCTACACAGGATGTAGTTTTCCATATGACCTCGGTGACTTTGGTAATTTTCCAATGAAAAAGAGACTTCATATTATATGAACTCCACATCCTTTGTCTTGAATTTGGATCTCGGGCATGGAAGGTGAGACAAATGAAGTGGGAGATTTGACAAGGTTGGATGGATCAACATAGTGAGATGGATTGGTTGATGAAGTGGAAGATGAAGCCTCTTGATTGATGGGCACTTGATGTTCAGCAGTTCCTTTTAGGTTTGAACAATATTTAAAAGGATCAGGGTTGCCTAGAATAGTGATTTTAGTTCCATTGTGTGGAAACTTGAGGCATTGATGGTAAGTGGAAGGGATATCCCTCATGGCATCGATCCATGGGCGGCCAAGGAGAAGATTGTAATGTAAATCTAGATCCAAGACGTGAAATATTGTGTCATGTATTGCTGGGCCAACTCTCACAGGAAGTGAAATTATGCCTTTGGAAGAACTTTTAGCATTGTCATAAGATTTGATCACAATTTTCTTAGTTTGGTCAATACAATTCTTAGAGTATCCCAATGCTTTCACTAATTTTAGTGAACAAATGTTCAGACCTGCTCCACCATCTACTAGGACTCGTTTGATCTTGTGTTTATTAAAGCATTCTTCTAGGTGTAGAGGGTCATTATGATCAAATTTTAGTGTGGAGAAGTTGTGTTCAGAGAAGGTGACATGGTGTGGCATACCTAAGTATCCAACCATGGCCTAAAATTCATTGACATCTAGGTTTGTAGAGACGAAAGCTTCTTATAAGGCTTTATCAAGGATGGCTCTGTGCTATGGTGAGATGCGAAGGAGCTCCAAGATAGAAATTTGCGTAGGGGTTTTCCCTAGCTATTCTAGGAGGTTATAATGACCCTTTGGTTGAGGATTTGTGGAAGGACTTGGAATAGTTATCTTGGTTTTTTGGGTGGCGAGAGCACAATCTGATTTTGGCTTATTTATAGTGATAGTGGAAATGTGATCATCAAAGGGTCTCACATTAAGGATGATAGTGTTGTAATCATATTTGACAGCTGCATAATTGGCATTATTGTTGTTTCCTGAATTGGAGGCTTTTCCTTTATCATGGTCTTGTAGGGATTTTTTTAATATGGTGTGATCAGCATTTGTGTTGGCTTGTGGATTATCAATTGAAATGGTTCCATCTTCAATAAGGTCTTGAATAATGTTCTTGAGTGTCCAACATCTAGGTTTTTTGTGTCCTTTCAAATGGTGGTATTCATAGTATTCATCTTCCTTCAACCATTCAGGTTTGATCAATGAAGGTTCATAGTTTTTGGTGTCTAGTAGTGTGATGATATTTGCTTGTAAAAGTTGTTTAAGAATTGATTTGATGGGTTCACCCAAAGGGGTGTATGTTCTCTTGGCGCGGGGAGGACCTTTGCATTGTTGATTGTTTTCGACTGTGTTTAGCATTTGGTTTTATCCTTGTGTCTGTGTGTTTGGGGTATTGCATGCATTTGATGAAGAAGGACCTTTAAGTTGAATGATTGGACCTTTGGTTATTAGTTTGGCATCAACAACTCCATCATTTGTGACATTTTTGTTTCAAGACCATTATTTTCTCTTATCATTGTTAGGTTTGGGATTTTCTTTGTTGACTTTGACTAGCCTTTTGCAATAAGACCCTTTTCAATAAGGACACCTTTCTCCAAGATCTCCTCAAAAGTTGTGCAACATTGTATTTGAATTTGACTCATCAATTCTTCGTTAAGGTTTTCTACAAACATGGTGACAAGTTGTCTTTTAGGAATGTGACAATGGAACTTTATAACCAAGCCCCACCATCTTTGGTAGAATGAGGTAAGTGATTCTCCATCTTGTTTGGTTGTGCTCAATGTTGCAAGGATGACATCATTTTTTATGTTCAATACAAAGTGATTGATGAATTTTTCAGCTAGTTCACCCCATGTTCTAATTCCTGGTGGAAGGTGTGCAAACCAATCTAAGGTTGTTCCTGTGAGGCTTCATGGGAATAGTCTCATGAGATAAGTAGGGTCATATGAGACTTCCATACATGAGGTGTTAAATTCTTGAATGTGTTCAATTGGATCCCCTGTCCCCTTATACTTTGTCAAAGGTGGTGTTGTGAAATGCGGGGGAAAGGGATGCATGTATAGGTTTTGATCAAATGGAAAGGGGCACAGTTTCTCCATAGAATAGGTCTTCTTGTTGGTTCCCAATCGCATGTTTTTCATACACTATTCAAGGGACTACATATGTTGTATCAATAGGTCTACAAGAGATGGTGTTGCATTGTTTTGGTTAGGTGCCATGACGTTGGTGTTAAGGTCATATGTTGGATTTGAATTGGGATTGATACTTTGGGACATAGGACCTTGGTTTCCATATGGATCTTTGTTTCCTGGGTTTGGAATGAAGTTGGAATTTAGGTTTGTACCAAAGGTAATGTTGGCATTTGGTACGATGTTTTGTAATTGAGGTGTGGACCCTTGATTCATGTTTTGGTTTTAAAGATTCAGTTCTTGATTTGCAAGTGAGGTGTGGATCCTTGGTGAAGGTTTTGATATGAAGTTGTAGGCCCTTGATTGATGTTTTGATGTGAAGGAATGTTCCCTTGGTTGATGTTTTAAAATGAAGGAATGGTTCCTTGATTGACATTTTAAAGTGAAGGTGTAGGTCCTTGGTTGATATTTTGACATGTAGGCGTAGGTCCTTGAGTAAAGTTTTGGAATGAGGGAAGGGACCCTTGATTTGCATTTAAAGGTGTAGGTCCTTGGTTGGTATTTTGAAATGAAGTAAAGGTTCCTTGGGTAGGATTTTGGAATGATAGAAGAGCCCCTTGATTAGTGTTTTGGAGTGATGGGATTGATCTTTGGTTTGCATTTTGATTTGGGGTTCTTTGCGAGACAATCCAAACCCTTCTAGATTTAGTTGGTGGGTTTTGACCTGATGAAGGGGCACCTTGAAATTGGAATGAGGAACCTTGATTTTTGTTGTGAAGTGTAGATTTAGGACCTTGGTTTGCATTGTGGGTCAAAGGGATAGGACCTTGTGATGTGGAACCTTGATTGGTATTTTGTGGTGTGGACTTAGGACCTTGGTTTGTACTTTGCATCAAAGGTGTGTGACCTTGTGATATGGCACCTTGATTGGTACGTTGGAAAAGGGATATTGTGAAGGTCTTTCCCATGGTATTTGAGGGACCTCCAATTGTGAAACTTTGTCCTTATGTAGTGATATTGGCTTCCTTGTTTCCAAATGTTGAGATGCTTGCGATGTGTGTAGTAGTGGTATTTATGTGTGTAGTTGTACCAAGAGGTATGTGTCATGCCTTGCATAACCACCCCACTTTGATTTGGATCAAAATGGGTCCCCCTTTCTCTTTTGATTACTCTGCTTCTGGTTACTTGCTTTCCTCTTTGGAATTCTTTTGTTTTCCTCCTAATTTTGACTTTTGATCTATCTGATTTAATTTTGGTTATGTCTCAGCTTGAGTTGGCTTTCTTCTTGCTGAAAATTGAATGAAATAATCATAAGCAACATAATGATTTATTTTAATATGTTTCATATGCTTTGGGACTAATGCAGACCTTTGTTTTGCAAGATTAAATCACACACATGATGATATTAGCAAAAGGGGCTTAGTTGGAATTCATTCCTCAGTCCAGTTGGTCACAATTCTCCTCTAAGGAGAAAGTCGGCAAGACCTTGCAGATGTCTTGCCGACTACCAGTGCATTCTGCTCAATATGTGTCTGTGTTACATTTTGGCAAGACCCCAAAGATGCCACAATGATCAGAAATCACATACAGGCATCTATTGCCAACACATCATTCATTGTCTTGGCGACTAGGAGTTTCCTATCGGCATAAGTTTGTCTTTGGGGAGGGGTCTTAGCGAAATCTCCATGTCTCACCGACTAGTGTCAAAAAGATTCATACATCGGCAAAAGGTTTTCTCTTTGCCAAGAGGTATCGGCGAGTTCACGAAGTCTCACCGACTAGTGCATACAGGCATACACTTCGGCGGGAGTTGTTCTCTTTGGTATTTGCTCTCACTGAATGCCATGAGTCTTGCCGACACGGAAGGGTCCCACCAAGGATCTAAGGTCAGCGATAATTTTTCCTTCGGCATGAGGTCTGGCTGATTGGCATGGGTCTCGCCGAAGTAAGTTACACTCAATGAAGGACAAGACCTCGGTGTAAGGTCTTAGCGAAGTTCGAAGGTCACGCTGAAACGAAAGAACTCGGGGAGACTCCAAAAGAATAAAAGGAATTTGGAAAAACATCTGGGTGACTCTAGACTGTCTCAGTGAAAGAAAAAGGGGATTCAATGTGATCACATGCCACGGAGACCAAGTCTTGCCGAAAATAAAAGGAGCTCGAGGAGATCGGGGAAAGATCTCGCCGATCGGGAGAAGTCTCAGCGAAATGAAGAGGCATCGGCATAGCAGTTGAAGCTCGCTAAGAAGTCTCGGTGACCTCGAAGTGTCTTTCCAATGAAATCAAGCGAGCTCGGGGAAGAAAGAAATCATAAAAAGTCTCCCTGACTTGGTCGGTTATCCCCTAAAGAAAGAATGTCTCGCTGAGATGTCTCGGCGAGAGGAGCTCGTCTCCCCGAAATGAAAAGGATCGTTGAAATGCCTAGGGTTCGGCGTAATCTCTTGCCGACTCGAAATGGTCACACCGAAGCAAAAGGGGCCCCACTGGAAGAAATGGAGGACTCGGCAAGAAGAAAGGAGTTCGGGATAGGGTCTCCCCGAAGCGTTATAGTCTCCTCGACATCAAAGAGGAGTCGCCTGAGGAATCTAGCATCGCTGTGACTCTTGCCAATAGAATAAGTTCGGGGAGAAAACAAAAGCTCATAATAAGGTCTGGGCGACTATGAAGAGCTTCACCGAAATGGAATGGACTCAGCAAGAAACAAAGGGGTCGCTATGATGTATCCCCGACCTTGGAATGTCCTGCTGACTAGTGAACAACTTGGCAAAAGAAGAAGACCTCGATATAAGGTCTCGGCGAAGAGGAAAGGTATCGTCGACGTGAAGTAGTATCGGCATAATCTCTTGCTGATTCAACAGGGTCTGGCCGAAATGAAACAAAGTCATTGGAGGATAGATGTCTCGATGTAATGTCTCACTGACGATGTAGGGTCTCATCGAAATAAATTTGAGCTCAGAGGAATCTCCCTGAAGGACTAAGGAGATCGCCATGACCTCACACCGACTAGCGATTGTCATGCCGATGGTCT
This sequence comes from Sequoia sempervirens, assembly GCA_007258455.2. Taxonomy (NCBI): domain Eukaryota; kingdom Viridiplantae; phylum Streptophyta; class Pinopsida; order Cupressales; family Cupressaceae; genus Sequoia; species Sequoia sempervirens. Next base: position 259,082 of record VDFB02374143.1, read on the forward strand.
TTGTGAGCTCAGTATGATTTTTGTAGCTCACCGAAGGGTCTCACCAACTATCTAGTGTTATGTCGATGGTTGATAAAAGTGATAATCACATCGGGGAGACACCATGAGTGTCTCACCAACATGTGATTCAATACGAACCACCTTTGACTGCCCCTGTGGAGAAGACTAACAGAATGCAAGCAAGATGGATTCCTTCTGAGAACAGATGATGATGGATCGGCTTGGGTGTAATGTTCAAATCTACAATGAGGCCCGATGATGTTCCAGAAAATGGTCAACGAATAGAGAACTCCATAACAGAAAGGGAGCCGAAGGAAAGGAGAAACTGTGACTCATAGGGATAGCTGCGATGACTACTAGCCAAGAGGTAGATCAGTATTGATGGAGATATTTTGAGCATTCAAGGCGGCCCTAAGATTGAGTTCAAAGATGGACACAGAGATAGAAGAGTAAAGGTTGCAGTTGCAAAATATCTAAGGTCATCCTCGGAACAACCTTCCAACAATATGGACAACAGGGCTCCGCTTTGAATGCAGTTTTGACTTTCCTCAAAAAGATTTGAGAGCCGACTCTCCTAGATGCAGATATTTTGTAAACCCTAGTGCAGGGGACTGCACATTCTTGTTGGTACATTCTGTATATAAGGCATTCTTGCCTCTTTGTAAAGGTTGGAACTTCCACAGTTAGAAAATCTAGGAATTAGTAAGTTAACGAAAGGAGATAGAGTGGCTTCCTGATTCTTTGTAATAGGAGTTTCTTCTATCTTCTTGATTAGGATTTAGATTCAGATTCAGAATAGACTAATGTACCTTTTAGTTTCCTTAGTGTAAATGAAAACAATCTGAAATCACAGATTATCTGTACACTAGTGATTGTGCCAGCTTTGTAAATGTTTCTTATCTGTTTCATCAACAGTAGAAGCAACCGGATTAAAATATATTTCATGTTTTGTTTCAGAATGGTGTTTGTCTTGAATTAATCATTTGATTTGTGAAGTCTTCAAGGAATGAAATGTTATTTTATGTTTTGTTTAAATAGATGAATTGCAATCTGTTATTCAAATCAGCACTGGGAATGAATACAACTGTGTGTGTTAATCACAAGTTAACCTTGTTCTTCGGTTTTAGTTTATAGTTCCTTGAAGCTAACAAGTCTGGTTAGTGTTGGATGAATCATTGTTCTTTTCTGTTCCAAAACCCTAACCTATCTTTTGTTGTTTCTTTAAAACCCTTGGTTAGATTAGGTTTTAATTCATGCTTGATCTTAGAACAATCCAGAAGCTCACACCAGCATGCCCCTTGAATATTATTGTTACATTGACCATTGAGGGACATCAGCACAGTTGAGAACCAACTACAAAGACCTTGGGAGCTAAGATATCCATGTGATCATCTTTCTCTTTTAGGAGAAACAGAGTAGCAATATTTTGTTTGCATGTTGTGCCATTTGGGACGTCAACAGTATGGTTTATGTTTGTTGTGATGAGGGAATTCCAAATGTAAATGGATTTTATGTTTCTTTCTCCACAATGGATGATACATCAAAACCTTGAGGTAATTTGGCCCCCTTTTTAGCTAGTGCATAAAAGTATCTATTAGGATCTGCACTAACAAGTTGATCAATCATGCTCAAAAAATTTGGGTCACTATAAGCTTGTTCAATCTCTTCTTGGGTAAATTGTCTGTTGGACTCTTATTGGATCATGTTTTCCCATGTTTGGTCTCTTGGTGGTGTGTCTCTTGGAGGTGTAGAATGATTTGAATCTGTTCCAAGAGTGGTGTCATGAAAAGGGTTGATTGAAAACTCCATGTTCTTTCTTTTGGTTTGGAACCGTGTTTCAACCATATGAGACTTTTGTAAGTTGGGAGATAATGCAAGATGGAAATTAAATTATGCTATGTTTTTTGGATTTTAGATTTTAGGATATGAAAATGCAAGGATGCTAATGCAAGGATGATAATACAAGGATGGTGGGATAATGAATACTAAAGGTTGATTGACATTCAAGGTGAATGATAAGGTGACTAGATGATGCTAATGGGAGATCAAGGAAATAATGCAGCTAAGGTTAAAATGAAATTAAACTATGCTCTTGTGTTTTTGGAGTGTAAGGATGCAAAGATAATGAAACTAATGGATGCAAAAGGATTAAGACTAAGGTAAAGTGAGCTATTTTTTTGTAATTTTGGAATAAGGGTGCAAAGTGCAATCTAAGCAATATGAGACTAAATGAGAACAAGGCAATGCAAAGGAATTCTAAAATTTTGAACAAAGGGTGGAAATTAAGCTAATGTGAACCCAAGGCAACAAATTCCAAATGTCATTGACCATAAGAAGATGACTTTGAAAAAGTAGAGCCAAGACTAGGACACAAGACTATGACTCAAACTTGAAAAGGTGACAATGACAAGACAAGGACAAGGACAATTGTCAATGAAAAATAGAATATGTAACCAAGAATTTCCAAAAACTCAAAGGTCTCCCTATGTTCAAAACCTAGAGGTCTAGATGCAACCTAAGAATCAAATTCTAATTTGTGCAATGCAAACGATTGAGGAATGCAACCTATGATGCAATGTATTTCTAATGGGAATGCCTAAAATGAACTAGTAAATCTTGCAAGTATCTAGTTTAGCAGTCAGAGGTCACTGTGAAATTGTTTTGATCAGATTTTGGACATATATTTTAGAATTTTTTGTTTAGCAGATAGTTGCGGATCAGTTTTAGCAAATGTGTCTTACAGTTGCAGTTCAAGTTATCAAATACGGCTCTATTTTCAGTAAGTGTGGTTTAGGTAGAAAACTATGGTTTTCCATCTTACAGTTGTAGTTCACAGTAACAGTTGTGGCTCTATATTTGTTAGTTGCGGTTTTCTAGAATGTTGTTTTGATAGTTTTGATGTTTTTGAGCTAGTTTTTGATGAAATTTTGATTATTTCTGATAAAGTGTAATTGGAAAACACAGCAAATAGTATCAAGCACTTTGTTTTTTTTCTAGTTTAGATGTGAAAACATTTTCATTTCAAGATAACAAGCACAATCCTATGGTTGGCAAGGACAATATTCACTGGATTCCCACTTGGATTTCTCCAGTCACACCTATTCAAAGTGGATAGCCTAGAAACTTGGTAGCACTAGCTCCCCTCCATGGCACTAACTTCTACGGGCATACCAAGTTCTGAATTCCCTAATACCACAAGGATCTCAATAAATTTTCCATCTCTATAGTGAATCATGAAAATGTGGGACGGCTTCAAAGGTCTAACCTCCTGCACTAGCAAATAGAAGGATTTTGGCTTCTAAAAATAAGAGGTGTCTAGTAAGGGAATCTAGTTTAGGGGGTACTGTGATAAACTCCCTCAAGAAGCCTCCCAACCCTTAGAACAAGGGATTTTCACATCATAAAGATACTAGGAGAGGGCTATTACATATCTCTTCCTATTGATTGTGAACTTTCCTTGTAATCACAAATTTATAAAGCAGTTCAGAAGGACTTGGCTTTAGCCCATTACTGCTTGGGTTGTTCCCTTGGAGTGAGTACTTTTTCCCACCAAGGCAAGCCCTCTAATGGGTAAACACAAAAATAGATGGGTCTAGCTTTCTGATCACCGAGTTTGCACAAGGTGGGAGCATAATACCTACCATGCTTCAAACACTAAAACATGTGGTTCATTACCCTCTAGTTAAATCTACGTGAGAGAAGACAGTCATTCTTTTTAAAGCACCAAATGAAATGTTATCTAATCTAAAGCAAACAAGATTGTGGTTTCAAAATAAAGCCTTGGACATTCGAACCTACAAAACCATGTATTAGTAATTTCACAAAAGAGATCTTGGACAAACAAAAAGATGCAAAGACTAAGTTAGCACAGTAGCTTTAAAAACTAAACTAAAACTCAAAAATTAACAACTAAACTAAAATACAAAATGAAGAAACTAAATTAAACTAAGAAAAGCTTAAAGAAGACTAAAAACTAAGATCTCAATTTTTTTATTACTTCAAAAGAAGTAGTTTTGGGGAGCTCCACTCCAAATCCACACGATGCAAACAGAAGATTAGCAACCCAGAAACCCTACTATACTTGCACAACCCAAAAGAAAAATCAAAAAGATCTTAAAACTAAAACTTTTTACCGAGCTGACAAATGCATTGTTTCTTTCCTCAGTTGCATTGTTGTGCTGCATCACATGAAATCGATTGTGTCACATTTTTAATTCAATTTTTCCTGCCCACAGATTCCTTTTGTAGATGTGTCATTTCTAAACGAGTGTGTCATTGTGTTTTTCAAATGCGTCACTTCTTGGAAAATGTGTCACTGCTCCTATCAGTTGCATCGTTCCATACCTAAAATCTACAAAAACAAGCAAAAACTATATGAAAAATTTGCAAAACCAATATTCACATCAGGTTCACCAATGCAAGATGGGGTTAGAGAATTCCTAGCCTAGAACAAGTGACAACCAACACTTCTAAGCTATAAACCCAATCCAAACAAGAGAATACAAACAATGAGCAATGAAAATGAAATGCATTCAAAAGTAAGCACTCCCCATTGTAGTTGCTTCACTTCTCTTTTCTCTCCTTCTTATGCCAATATTTCCCTCATATTTGTTGTTGAATTTTGTGCAAATACCTTTAATAGTAAGCAAGAAATTCGGAGATAATGGCTATTAAGTTGAAAATGGGAGAGGAAGGTTGCTTTTATAGACAACCATTCAAACGGACGTCCGAGATCTATCTTCTAGAAAGATTCCAAGATCGACGGATGAGAATGGATGAGAGGGAGGTTATGAAATGGATGGCCAAGATCAAAATTCCAAAAAGATGCCAAGATCAACAGTTGAGAATTGATGCAACCAAAATATGCCATTCATGGGAGGGCTATGATGCCGACGGCTATGACAAAAATGAAGGCAATGACAGAGATTAATGACAGGGCATCTTCGACCAAAAGGAGGCATAAATGATTTATTTTAAATTATTTATTCGAAAATGGAGGATATTGACAAGTGGAAAATAAATAATTTATTTTCAAATTATTTATTTGGAGAAAATGAACAATGAGCATTTAATTAAAATGATTATTCAACCATTTTAATTAAATAAGAGGAAAAAATGGAAATGCGACATTAAATAATTAACTCAAATTAATTATTTAATAGGGGAAGATGACAAGGGATAGTTAAATAATTTTGATAATTATTTAACTATAGAAGAAATAAAAGACCATGAATAGATAAATAATTAATGGTAATTATTTAACTATAGATGAAAGGTGATAAAGAAATAATTAAATAAATAATAATTTATTTAACTATTGAAGAAGAGGGGAAATTAGTGACGTGATTAATTTATTTAATCGATCAGGATAGAATAAAGATTAGAAAATGAATTAATTAGATAATTAAAAATTATTTAATTAATAAAGGAATATGATCAAGCATAGGTGAATAATTAAAATTATTCAATTATCGAAGGACGATGACCAAGAAAAATGACACTCGCAGACTTAGGAAATTTTTAGTGTCTGCAGTAGTGAGGCATGAAAAATAAATTAAGGAGAAAAATTTAGAGATTAAGATGTTAATGCTAAAAATTGATCAAACGATTGACATGACAAATCAGCTTATAAGATGTAAACCCACCTACTAGGGTTTATGCCCTAATCTTACAAGAAAAAATTTTAAGTTTTCAATTTAGCCAACTAGTCAGTGATCTCCCTATTTCATTGTCTACAACAAATTTGTTTTTAACATCTTATCAAAAAGCTACCCCAAATGTGTAAGACCAGTTATGTGAATTTTGTTTACATGACTTGGTTATTCCATATGATACCACCTAAAAACCACTAATTTTTTTGGGAGATGTTCAAATAAAGGCAATGGCATAATTTATTTGGAATGAACACCAAAGAGGCCTATTGTAGCAGCATTATCATGAAAGGGAGAAGTCACTTCCCCTTAAAATCGAAGTAGAGTCAGAGGACCCTAATGAGGTGGTGAAGGAATGGATTGACTTAATAGATAAACCAAGGATGGAGAAAAAAAAATTAGATTGAAAAGAAAGAGACTATAAAATATTCAAATAATTAGCTTCTTGAGTAGGTAGAGAGGTGCTCAAATTCTCACAAAATAGATGGAATGAGTTAACTCAAGAACTAAAAAGGAAAGAACCCCACTCTATTTTCAACTACTTAGCATTAGTTACAATAGCACATCAGTATATCAAAGCATTCCTTGAACATAATATTACTTGGTTTCCCTTGGCATTTCATCCTCTACTCCTATATCCAATTCCAAATTGATCATGAAGGAAGCACAAGAGACAATAGAGCAAGTCAGATGGGAGAGATTATTTGCACAGAAAGGATTCTACTTGAAGCAAGGGGAAGGATTTATTGACTCGATAGACTACATAATCACTTCACTACAGTATGACTAGAGGCCATGAATTTCTTGTGGACAATAAAGATGCTAAGTTAGGGGTGTGATGAGTCCTAAAATTTCCCTCATTTCCTTATTTTAAGTTTCACATTTCTTATAAAATTTATAATAATTTCAATACATCTAAAATTTTCTAATTATCCTAAGTATTAAAGCATTAAGGATGATATATATTATATTAATAAATGAGTGTGTGCATTTGTGGATCTCTATGAAATTTGATAGTTTTATGTTAATTATGATTATTAATAATGAAGAGATATTTTTGAAGTAAACTAACCCCTACAACAAAGGACTTGTAAACCCACAAAAAAGGATTTCTATCAACCCACAACAAAGGGATGATCACCTACAACACATACAATCTCTCGCAGCTAGTGGGGTAGTGGTCAAAGATTGTGGAAATAGTTATTTATAAATCATTGTAATTTTACTAATGTTGTCACTAGAAATAAAGATAATCATGGGAATGAGATGATATTTGTGGTAACAGTAGATCATGGTTCATAAATAGTTATGCCTTATTCTCCACATTTCCAATTATAATTGCCTTCTTTATGTTGCAAAGTCTTAATGGGGTTATGATACTCGCACCTTTGCATGATTAGTTTCCCATTATTGTTTAGGATAAGAATAAGTTATCTACCTTTTTTGGGGGGGAAGTTGATATTTTTTACATGTTGTTTTGAGTCCAAAAATAATCAAACTCTCAAGGTCTTGTATATATGTGAGAATTTGAAGATCTAATGTTATTAAATTTGGTTATCAGCATTTTTGTCAATCAATACTCTATTATGGTATCAGGACATAATAACCCGGCCAAAATAACCCTGGACAGAATAACCCGGCCAAAATAACCCAAGGACAAAATAACCCAGGGTCATAATAACCCATGGACAAAATAACCCATGGACAAAATAACCCATGGTCATTTTAGATCAAGCTTGTAAACTAGAAATGACATAAAATAAATTATAAATATGATTGTGAGGCACCATAGAGGCTATTTAGGTCATTTTTAGACCATATATCCATTATATACCCCTAAAATAGCCTTAAAACACCTTTAATATGCTTAAATAACCTATAAAATGGTAAATAATTATAAAAATAAAGGCAATTTTGTGGGAATAAGTTGATTAAGAGTTATTATGAAAAGATATAAATGAAAAGGCATTAAGAAGATATATAAAATGGTAGAATTAAGAGAAGTAAAGAAAGGAAGAAGGGGAGAAGAAGTAAGAGCGTGTAGAGTGATAAGAAGAGGAGAAATCCAAATTCATAAAAGAAGATATTTTGTAATATATTTTTTTGAACATTATTTTAAATTTTCCTAGGGTTTTCTAAAAGAGTGTACAAAAAATCAATATACTTTTTAGGGAACCAACACATTTTTCATAATTTTTAATATATACAATGCCTCTTCAGTTTTTAACAAGTCAAAAAAACAAGAATTTACTTATTGTAGATGGTTATACATTTGTGTTTCATCGACAAGGCATCAATAAATGATCTGGCGTTGTGTGGAATATTTTACAAATAAATGTTTAAGTCGATGCTATACTACGACACAAACAAAATTTGGTGATATGATCCAAGATTTAGTGAATTGCTTCAAGCATCACATAGCTCAGTCTGGAAATTCATCAAAGCAGTGAAAAAAGAATAGAGTCTCCAAGAGAATAGAATAGAGAAATATATGGCCGGATACACTGGGCAACCAAGTAGGAAAAAATACCGTGAACTCAAAGAAAGACTAAAAAGATTAGTTGATGGTTATGACAACCATAACATTTTAGATTATATAAGAGGCATCACTCATAATTTGACACTTTAATAGAAAATTTGAATAATAAATTTTTTTTAGCAACATACATGTAATGTTTTCCTTTCTCTATATTCTTATGGGGATATTTTGTGCACGGGTTATTCTGACCATGGGTTATTTTGGCTTGGGTTATTATGACCCTGGGTTATTTTGTCCCTGGGTTATTATGACCAGATTATTATGTCCAGGGTTATTTTGGTCGGGTTATTATGTCCTGTAACCCTCTATTATCCATTTGTATTATTTTTTTGAAATACAATAAAAATAGATTTATTCAATGGAATTATGAGTTAAGATTTGATAGAGATACTATGGAATTAGAGCTACTCAAGCAAGGGTCACTTGAGGTAACTACAATACTCCTCATAGTTTATATTGTTACTAATATTAGAATAAATTATTAAGCTATATTTCTTGATTTGAGGCAATTTAATTTGATAAGTAGTAAATTAATTATTATTGATAGTCATTTAAAAATTAGTAGCATACAAGTAGTTACAGCATAGTTCAAGTTGTTAGTCGTTTTCCTTACAAGATTATCTACCTATAGAAACTATTATGTATTTAGGTTTGTTTCTAGATAAAAGAATTCTTAGTTAATTTTGTTTCCAAATAATGTTACTTTCATTTGTCTTTTATATGCAATTGATAGGACAACTTAAAATCCTTAATTTTACACACAATGCCAACACCATCCAAGAAATTATGATTTCCTAGTTGATAAATTAAATGTAACATTTCTAATTCAATGAGGTGCTTAATAAGGTATTTGTTGGTTTGTTGATTTGTATGCAATCCCTCTCTACGTCAATTTATTAAACATAGATGGATTTAGGCAATACGTGAAAAGATAGAGGGTTATTCATACCTATAGATGTATATTTTGTGAAAATATATAGGATCTTTATAGGCATATAAATATTATGCATCAAAGAAGATATATATGTATATAAATGTCTCACATATTGAAGCTTATAAATAACAATACTTGAGAATTAGAAGGGATAAGTGTTATATTGTCTAATCATGAGATCTTGTTAAGATAAAATGGAGATGTGAAAAATGGTTATCAGGGGAGAAAACTTTCATTGAGTGTATGTGGAAATGAATTTCTACTCTATCCATCCCCTATATATTCAGATTTCATGATGCATGGTGCACAAAAGCATAATTTGTGTCCTCGAAGAAAGGCCTTCTCTATTAAAATATATAGACCACTATATTCTATTGGTATCCTAAGTTATCCAAATCTCATTCCCAATGAAGTTAGAGACCACTTTCTTAAGTTCAATAGAAAAAAATTCATCAACAAACAAGAATTTGTAGGTATTCAATGATTTAATGGAAGACTATGAGATTGACTAAGAATATTTCATATTGAATTTATTCATGTAGTCACTGAAAGAAGATGCAAGAGATTAGTTCTCTAATTTGTAAGTGCTTTATATTCATTCATGGTAACAATTCAAAGAAAAATTTGTAGATAAATATGGTGAAAGATTTGATGTGAACTCATTCACATTCAAAAAAATGAGGAAGAACCAAATCTTATTTTAATATGAGGTTTGCAAAGACTATAATATTCTAAAAATTGTCAAGCCAAATGTTTAGTGTTATATTTAGGTGCATTCAATGAAGAGATGGGTTTCTTGTTGAGGGATAAAAATTCTATGTCACTCCATCAAGCATATGCTATGGCTATAGACATTAAGAAAAGCCTAAAATTTTCAATGATGAATGGTATTATGTTTGCAACTATTGATAATTTTAAAGCATTTCCTATGGATAAACAGTCTAGACTAGACAATGAAAATATCTATCATGACAAAATAAATTCTATAATTATTCAATCTACTATAGAATTATTCAACTCCTAAAGGGATTCAAGGAAAATGTGATATTGAAGAATTCTTAATTGAAGAAAAGGAGTACGATATAGAATCAAAACTTGAAGATGAAATATCCAAGAATGAAGCAAGTGTTGAATTTAGTTACAACTTGGTTGATGAATTAGTGGAAGAAGGCTACAATGGGATTCACAATTTAAAGTATACTCATGCTCTTGAATTTCATGACACTAATGCATCAATTCCTCAATTAAATCTTACAGCCTTCATGACTCATGATCACAAGCCTTCATATGTTCCTCCTAATTTTACCTATAAGCAATTATACTTATCTTTAGTGAACTATAATTTCAAGATTTTAATAAATGAATTTTATAATTAGATACCCAAGTTTGATGCACACATGGGTTCACAAGATCACCACATTCAAGCATTCTCAAATTTCATGGAGTATCTCCAAGTTACTGATGAAGACATGTGCATGAGGTTTTTTACTAAATCATTGCATGGTTAAGCTAGAAGATGGCTAGTAAGTTTTCCTTATCATTATTCTCTAATTGAACATATCTTGTTGTAGACTTTAACGAGGAATACACATATAATGTTGATAATGTGTCTCTCTTTTAAATGTTTTTTGACATTAAAAGGCATGAAGAAGAATCACAAACTAATTTTTGCATAAGGTTTATGAATATTTTTTTGTAATCCCTAAATATTACAAACCTAAAAACTATATATGTATTGAATTATTTTGTGAATCCTATGAGTTAGGTTTGAGCACCATATCACCATACCAAGAGTTGAAACCTTTTAGGTTTGATCAAGCAAATGAATATGTGTTTCTCAAAAACTAAGATAAGATTATGCATAAACGATTATGTCCTCAATTGGTGATGATAATGGTCGAGTTACTTTGTGTAAGAAAAATAATGACATGACATATGTGGGTCAAGCATGTGAAAAATAAAATAAATATGCTTCATATATTTGCATTACTAATTATATTGCATGCATTTATATTTGTGAGGATGAATTAAAAATTTGTGTGCTTGCGAATGGTTTTGTAATCAAGGATAGTGTTGGGAACATTCATATTATGTTTAATGTAATGTTATTGAAGAAAGGTGTGTAGGCATCCAACTTATGTTCATATGCTCATATTTGACCCATTATTTATAACCAATCTAACATATCCTAAATGGATCCCCTAAATATCAAAATATGTCAAAATCCACAAGAAGTCTAATTATGGGTTATTTCTGGTGTTATGTCTATTTTTCAGCCTTTCATGTTGGTGTAATTAATTATTTAATTACACTTACATAAGTTTACTTAGTCATTTAATTATGTTCCTAGGTATCATTTACTAGGTGATAGGTTATAATGGGGTCTTAACCCTTATTCACATGTTTGCTGAGGATATAAGATTCCTTCTAGAAGGATGAGTTGTCTTTTCTAGAAGTCTTATCTTATCTAGCTTTCTCGTCATTTCCTAGGTGATTAGTTAGTTATTTGTCACATGTCATAAGATTATGACACATGTTAACATCTTTTTATATACTACATATCAACCTTGCCTATATAAGGAAGGTGTTTGTACTCATTTGTATCATACTTCATACCTCATCATTTTGATAGGTCTTAATATCAAGCAAGCTCATATTCTTGCATACTCTCTTGTAGAAGGTTTTCATTGTTTTTGTAGGTGGTCTTGGACATTGAGCTAATCTCTAGCTCTTACATGGTATCATAGCTAAGCCTTGAAAAACCCTTCTGAGATCTAAGGTTTGAGCTATTGTTGGTGAGAGATCTTGGTTATTTTTAGTAAGGTTGAGTCTGATCTTCTCTTGCATCATACAATACCCTAGAGAATTAGAAAAACTTGAAAGAAATACCAGATTTGAGGTTTTTCTTGAAGTTTTTTATTACAGGTTGGAGGGTTTGCTTTTTGGGCTAATTTATGGAGTAGATTAGGTAAGATTCGACCCTTACATTACATATGAAAGGCCCAAAACCCACCATTTTCATATAAAATACTTCATATTATGAGGTAAATTTATTTTTTGGTGATTTTTTAAAAAATTTAGGCAACTATCTTAAATTTGACAGCTAAATGACTGTCCCGAAAGCCCCATCATGTCTTAATTAGGCAGTTTTCTTAAAATTGCCATAACTTTCGACTCAGGTATTGGTTTTTCACAAACAGGATATCATTGGAAAGTTAGTTCCACGCACTTTCCAGTGGTGTAGGAGTTATTATCAGATTTTATTCTTGTAATATTTTATTGCTGTTTGAAGTCATATCTCCTATTTGGACCTTCGAGCACATAACTTTCTACCAGTTTCTCTGATTTTGGTGATTCAAGTTGCGTTTGGAAGGTATTCAAGAGATCTTTCATTGTGCCCATGCAATTTTTCTAGATTTATCCTCAAGTATTATTTATTTAGTATTTTCCACATTTGGAATTTTGACTGATTACTTGGACATCCTGACTTCTAGAGAGGTTCTATCAATTTTGGAAGACTTAATTTGCAGTATACATCATATTTGGAAGTTTCTAATTCATATTGAAGGTCAATATCTTTGTAATCTTGGAGATCTATCATATTTCATTATGAAGTTTTCATCTCATCCTTCTCTGATCATATTGAAAGGGGGAACTACAAACAATGGAGAGATGGTATCGTCAAACATCTCTGATGGCTTCATTTGTTGCCACATTTGTATGATCTTGTTCCCCCTCCTAGTATTGATAGTAAGAAATTTTCTTGGAATTGCAAAAGGGATCATATCTTAGGATTTATTGAAATGCATATTGATGTTGCCACTTTGAATGCTATTGATCATTTTGAGTGTCATCATACTCTTTGGACTAAAATTTGGGAGATATATGGTGATCATGATACTCAACCATTCCCAGATGATCATGTTTCATATTGTCTTGTGCCTCTTCATTTTTCAGACGGGATACCCTATGATCATGATACTATGCAAGAGTTTGAATATTTGGAATACTTTTAATCTTCAAATGAGGATGATGAGGTTTCTTCAAATGCTCCTTCTTCTCCATCAAAGACAGTTGATATGCCTTCACCTTCAGTGATTCATCGTGCAAATTCATTGATTAAGGCTTCCATCATTCATGTTCAGTAGGACCATTCATCTTATGGTGATGATTCATTGAGCACGTCCAATGATTCATTACAAAAAATATATCATTGTCTTCCTGATTGGGATTCCTATCCATCAAACATTACATCCTTGTTTGTGGAGTCTCACATTTCAGATTTGGAGGACACATTTGAGGGGTTATCTCTCCTCTTTGATGATAGTCATTGCACACCTGTTGTCAGACCATCATTATCTTTGGTTCTTTTTCAACATCAGTTTCCGCATAATCTTGATTTTTCACCTTCTTCTTTGATTGGGCATGTACCTAATTTGATTGTGGCATCTTCATCTTCCTTGCGCAAGGAGACACATGAGAAAATTTCAAAGACATCATCATCATACATATTCATGCTTCTTTCCTTCAATTCCTATCTGAAATGGGAAGTATCCTACATTTGTATTTGGTTTTATTTCTTCCAAAAGGGAGACAAGTGGTTTGTCGACATTGGATCATGTTTTGTCTTCGTGCACTCACCATTTTTGTAGGAAATTATACATTGTGGGGGGATACATAGTCTATATTTCCATCTTATGGGGGGGCTATTAATTTTAATGTATATATGTGACAGATGGTGTACTTGGGGGTATCATGGAGTCCTCCATCCTTCCTCACTTGATTATTTCTTATATCTATTTTTTGGAGAGGAGTTTTGCCCCACTGGGTTTTCTCCTTTTCTCTGGTTGTGAGAGATTTCATTTGATTTCATTTGCATTTGTACATGGGTACCTAAAATGGCCATGTTGTTAGGACCCATCCTTGCATCTTTGCATCATTTGCATAATAATATTCTCCCTAAGTTACACTTATGGGGGATGTTGGTGTAATTAATTATTTAATTACACTTACATAAGTTTACTTACGCATTTAATTATGTTCCTAGGTATCATTTACTAGGTGATAGGTTATAATGGGGCCTTGACCCTTATTCACATGTTTGCTTAGGATATAAGATTCCTTCTAGAAGGGTGAGTTGTCTTTTCTAGAATTATTATCTTATCTAGCTTTCTCATCATTCCCTAGGTGATTAGTTAGTTAGTTGTCACATGTCAACATTTTGTTACATACTACATATCAACCTTGCCATAGATATAAGAAAGGTTCTTGTACTCATTTGTATCATACTTCATACCTCATCACTTTGATAGGTCTTAATATCAAGCAATCTCATATTCTTGCATAATCTCTTGTAGAAGGTTTTCATTGTTTATGCAAGTGGTCTTGGATATTGAACTAATCTTTAGCTCTTATATTTCAGACTTTCATGTTTTTCCATACCTACATACCTTCCCTACCAATCCTAACAACCCATTATATTCCTTGTTAAAAAAATTTCTAAGTGTTTTTATGTCATACAATTAGATTTTTGGGATATTACATGCTCTCATCCCTAGTATTAGTGTTTGAGGATGTCTAACATACTTATGTTTGCCTTGTGTATTTCAAAGTTTCAAAGTTTTGAAGTTTCCCATCCCTTGGCACCATTCTTTTGGAATTCTTGATCCCCAAAGCCAAACTAAAATCCAAATTCCTTTGTATCCACTAGACTTTTGGACTTCCTCATTCATCCCATTCCTTGGTACACAGTCCCTTTCATCTCCCCTTCTTGAACTCCAATCTCTTGTACGCCAAAAAAAAAAATGTCCTATAGAATTGTATTTTTGGTATTCCCTTATTCGAGTACCTCTTTCCATTAAACCCCAAAATCCTAAAACTTCATTGATTGGTCCATCTTAAGTCTTGTGAAGTCAAGTTTTCAACCTTTCCTTATTTTGGTACCCATTTATTTCACCTTTTAATGTTTGAAACTCCACTGATTTTCTCAATATACCATATCAAAGATAGACTTTTTTCCATTCCTTAACTTGGTACCAAGTTAAGCTGACCCTGATTCCTCAACACTCTAATAAGCTTGCACTCCAAAAAAATCTAAGTACTACAAATTTAAACTTTTGGCATTCCCTTATTCAAGTACATTTTTTCAGCCAACCCCAAAATCTTGAAACTTTGTCGATTGCTCTATAAGACTTATCAAAGTCGGACTTTTGGTCTTCCCTTATTCAAGTACCTATTTCTATCAAACCCTGAAAGTTTGAAACTTCAATTTTAGAAAGCCCAATAAAGTTTCAAAGGTGATGGTTTCAATTTCTTCAAAGAGGCCAATAGAATTGTTTTGTTTGTGTTTGAAGGATGTTTTAAATGGTTTCTAACTTCTCTAAATCACAAACACTCAAAGGGATATTGGAAAATGTTTAATGTCATGATTTTTCAGCTACATCTTCACATCAACAACATGATTATGATATAGTTGTATTCTAACTAAACTATTCAAACTATTAGAGAGTTACTCATCATGAAATTGTAACATGACAAGTGTCACTCATCTAAGAATTTTTTGCCTTGTGGTTTTTTTTAAAAGGAGAAAGGATTTGCATTGCAATATGTTGGAAAAAGAGAGAAATACTCTTATTGCAAAGTGTCAAGTTTTTAAAAATACACAGTTTCCATTGTTAAAGTTGTATTGTAACTGTAGACATCCAAATTTGGACATTTAATTTATCCAAATTTATCACTTTTCATCTAAACATCCTCTTATCCGAATATCTTTAATTTTGCTAAATCCCTAAGGTATTTAATTAATAATTAAATACCTTACCCTCTTTAATCCTTTTTTCATCAAATAAATTAAATAAATATTATTTAATTCCTCACATATCATTTTCATCTAATCCTAATCCATTTCCTAATCTCTTTATTAAGGATGTGCACATGCCTAATCCTTGATTAGGATGTGTCACATCCTCCAACTTTTGCAAGATGGCTTTTAATCCTAATTAGCCCCTAATTATCCTCTAATTACTGATTAATTAAGCCTAATCATTCTCCAAGGAATTTTTAATTCCTTTTTATTCTTCCTAGATTCCCCTCTTTTATATGTGAATTTTTAATTCACATTCCATCCTTCCAAGACTTCTAGAACCTTAGACTTGTCACAATCTCCACATGTGACCAACCTTGGACTTGTCACAATCTCCACATGTGACCAAGTCCCACCTTTTGGAACCCATTTTTCTTTAGATTCTTCCTGCACTTTTAATTCACCTTTATATCCTCAACCACCTTTCCTTTTCCCATGTATATTTTTGAGGAATTCCAAAATTCCTCAAATGTCTCTTTCACTCCCACTTGGGGACAAAGAATCATTTTTTAAGGAAATCTCTCACTCCCTAAGGTGCATGTCCTTTTCCACCTCTGCACCTCTTGACACCCATTTACCATATCCCTTAACCACTTCACCTCCACATGTCAAGATGAGGGTTTTTCACCCACCATGTCCTTTTCATCTGGCCTGTTATCTTGACCTGCTGAATCTCTAGAGAATTCAAATTCTTCTATAAATACCCCCTCTCAAGGGCATTTTCAACACTTTTGATTTGAGCAACTACATGCTGCCCATTTGCTTTCCCAAACACTTTGCATTTTGATAACTACATGCTGTCCATTTGAATCCTCTAGCCTTTTCAATCATTTAACCATCTTTGTTAATCATTTTGCATATTGAAGCTTGCATTTTAGTCACTCAATCCATCATCTAAGGAGCACACAATCAATTCCAAGCAAGGGCCAATCAAGGAGAAATCAACAGCAAGGAAGGTGAAATCATTTGTGTTTTATTTAGTCCATTTTCCTTATTGTTTATCACTCTTTTGGCTAATCTTGAGGTGTCTTTGGTATTTTATCACTTGCATTTTAAGTTGTTTTGCACATTTAGAGCAGTAGAAATATCAAGGTATCACATTGCGGCACGCCCGGTGGGACCCACAAACGGGTTCTTGCATTTAACCTCTATTTTTGCTAAGTATTGTGCAGGAAAAGGTCGCAAAAAGGCAGAAGCGCCCTCTATTTTACTGCAGAAAGGCGGAAGCGCCCTCCTTTTCACTGCAGAAAGGTGGAAGCGCCATCCTTTTTACTGCAGAAAGGCGGAAGCGCCCTCTATCCTACTGTAGAAAGACGGAAGCGTCCTTTGCTTTACTGCAGAAAGGCGGAAGCGCCCTCTTGGCCACTACAAAAAGGCGGTAGCACCCCACATCTGAAAGTTTTATTCTTTCTAACACATTTGCTATGATTAGGGATATATTTAGAAGGTTTTTCTAACACTTTTCTTGCAGTGGGAGGGGCATAACTTTCTTTTTTTCTTTAAAATCTGACAAAGTTTACCGCAGAATGGCGGCAGCGCCCTCTTGGCCACTACAAAAAGGCGGTAGCGCCCCACATCTGAAAGTTTTATTCCTTCTAACACATTTGTGTGATTAGGGACATATTTAGAAGGTTTTTCTAACACTTTTCTTGCAGTGGGAGGGGCACAACTTCCTTTTTTTCTTAAAAATCTGACAAAGTTTACCGTAGAAAGGCGGAAGCGCCCTCTTGGCCACTACAAAAAGGCGGTAGCGCCCCACATCTGAAAGTTTTATTTCTTCTAACATATTTGTTGTGATTAGGGACATATTTAGAAGGTTTTTCTAACACTTTTCTTGCAGTGGGAGGGGCACAACTTTCATTTTTTCTTAAAAATCTGACAAAGTTTACCGCAGAAAGGCGGAAGCGCCCTCTGTTTTACTGCAGAAAGGCGGAAGCACCCTCTTTTTTACCGCAGAAAGGTGGAAGCGCCCCTGTTTTGCTGCAAAAGGGCGGAAGTGCCCCAAAACAGCACAGTTTGGAAGGTAAAACAATCATTTTAGCTTCGTTTTTGCTCCCGTTTTTTGCTATTTTCAAGTAGTAACCCTCTAACATTGTTTTGGCAAGGATATTGGTGTTTTTTGCTAACGTTTTTCAGCATTTTGTGGCAAAATTTGACCAAGGACGAAGAAGAAGATAGCTAACATTTGCTTGCAGGGCCATTTACTTGATCAAATTTTTGAAAAAAGAAAAAAAAATTAATTATCTTTGTTGTTTTTGAACATAGTCTAATTAGGGGGATTGAACTTTGCTACTTGCTGTGATTGCTTGTTTTTGTGTTACCCAAGGGGGCATTAACTTGTTTTCGCTTTCCCCTTACACTTCGTGTAAGCCTGGGGAGTAGTTGGAGACGGTTAGTGTCTTCTTCCTAGTGGGACCTGCTTGGGGATTTCATCACCCCAAGGGACATTCCAATCACGTGTACCCCACTCGTTATATAAAGGGGGGAGAACGCAAAGTTGTACCCCAACTGGGGCCACAGAATTAAGTGAGCACTGGCTAGGGTGATACCTAGATAGACGTGAAGAGTTGGTCCGAGCCTTTCAGTATCTCGCTGGGGTTCCCGACTCACGCTTGTGCCTCACGTATCGAGAGTATATCGAGGACTCCCTAGAAGCCTTGTGCATCCTAGATTAAGACTTTGCCTTGCCATACCCTTAATATTAATCATAGGATTGTGCTTGCTTGAAGTGTTTTCTGTGAAAAATTTGTGAAATCGTTGATACTTTGGCCTTACTTTATCATTTTGCGTCCTTTCCATAGCCTTTACCATCAAAACCAAGTTTTGTCCCACTACAGAAAGGCGAAAGTGCCCCTGATTCTGCTGCAGAAAGGCGGAATCGCCTCTGTTTCTGCTGCAGAAAGGCGGAAGTGCCCCTGATTCTACTGCAGAAAGGTAGAAGCGCCCCTGTTTCTGCTGCAGAAAGGTAGAAGCGCCCTTGATTCACTGCATAACGCTGTCTATGCCCCTGATTTTACTATCAACGCCCTGATTTTTGCTGCAGAAGGGAAGATTTGCCCTCCTGGACACCCGAAAGTACCCCATTTGGATTCATTTAGCCTCTAAATCACCACTTAATCGTTCCCAACCGTTACCCCACCATCCTAAGTCTCTATTTTATCATTATAAACCTCCCAAAACCTCTGTTTTATCCATTTAAACCTTCATTCTATCACTCCAAATTTTCGTTAACCATTATAAATCCCCATTCATTCTCCAAATTTTCATGAATCATCCTTAATCTACCTCTTCATTTTAATTTTCCATTCACAAGTCCATACCCTCACCTAACAAACATCACAACTATACCATTCACATCGCCAAACACCACCCATAACAAAACTGTCCTAACCTTGTATTACAAAGTGGTTACCTAAATTGACCATAGTGCTTGAATTTGATTATTAGTCTTTAACTTCGACCCCAATCAATTTTCTTCCATCTTGAGGTGAATTCGGTGTTGTAAGTTATCATCCTTGGCCCAATCAATCCATTCCTAGCTTAAGGTGGATTCGGTGCCGTAATCATCCTATTAATCAATCAAGCTCTAGGGTCAACAAGGGTAATCTCACGTGATCAAGCTTAAGGTCTCTCTCTCACATCATTCATCAAATCCAATCCAATCCAATCAAATATAATCCAAATCCAATCCAATCCAATCCAATCTTGCCAAATCCAATCTGATCTAATTATTCCATCAAAATTAAAATAAATCCCATCCAATCATCCTAATCTGAGCTTTTGTCCAATCCTAATCTGAGCTTGACCAAAATCCCAATTTGAGCTTTCATCCATCTCCATCCAAAATCTTTGATCCATTCTATTTATGCTTTCATCATCATGAATCCTTATCCTCCATCAATAGTAGTCAAGGGAAACTCTAATTGCATTGATGACGATAACGAAAGTCTTGTTGATCAAGAGGTATACGACATAGATCCCATTGACACTATCATCTCTAGTAATCTTTCTCCACCTGCTTTCCAAAATCCAATCACCCCCTCGAGTTCTCCCATTATGTCTTCATACATGCCTAATCACGTTACTTCTGCTACTTTTGACAAGGGATATTTGTCATATCCATCATACCCTTCATCTACATCATCCTCTTATCCAACATCCGCATCCTCTTATCCTAGTCTACCATCTCAATACCCCTATCCTAATCCCCCATCCACATCCTCCTATCTAAATCCTTCATCCGCATATACCCACTACCCTAATCTTCCATGCCAATCTACTCACTCTAATCCTACATTCGTATCTTCCTATCTTAATCCTACATCCACCCCCTTTTACCTTAATCCTACATCCACATATCCTCATCCTAATCCACCATCCCAATACCCTTATTATAATTCATCCCCCACATCCACTTGTCCCACTACACCACCTATATCCTCTTGTCCTAATCCACAATCCATGTCCCCCTATCTTAATTCACCACTCCAATATCCTTATCTTAACCCTCCACCCAATCCCATTCATCCATCTACTCCTAGTCCTCCATCCAATCCTAATCCTCCATCTACTCATGGTCCTACATTCAATCCCATTCCTCCATCTAACCCTAGTCCACCAATCCATAATCCCTCATCCATTTCTACCACCTAGCCAAGCCAACCATATGCAAGTCTCTCATTTCAGAAGTTCTCCAAGGACTCATTACAAAGAAGCCATCCCCAACTCCACATCTTGAAGTCATGGAACCATGCCATCTAGATCCATCATCCACGGCCACTAGTGATGAGACCCTTCTCCATACCACACCTATTATTGATGTTACCACCCCTAGTACTGCTCAAACCATTGAAACCATTGAACCCACTAAATCCATTGAACCCACATCTCCTACTATGAGAACCACCGAATCCATCGAAGACACCCAATTCCAATCCACTCCCTCTACTCCTAGGTCCACCCAAATCCAATCCACTCCTCCCACTCCTAGTGGCACCAAAATCCATTCCGATAACTGCATCGAATCTTCCATCCCTCCATCTTCCCCACTTGAAGAGTCCCAACAAGACTCCATTATCATGCCTCCCACACACGATGAGTCACACCAAGAGTCTAATCCAAAGCATGCCAACATATCTCCTTCTCTAGATCAAGATCCTACCATCCCATCTAGTCCATCTCAAGATCATAGTCCTCCATCCATTCCATCCCATGATCCCCTTGTCATTCAAGCTTCCACTGCTCCATCTCCATCTCCATCGCATGAGCCTACTACCAAAAATCCAGATCCTATCATGGCCTCTACTCCCTCTCCTGATGTTGCTATCCCATCATCTCCTTCTCATGATCCCCCATCATCGCCTAAAAATGCTATCCCCACACCGCTTGCATATCCCCTTGGTCCTCTCACATTCCTCCATGGTGGTCTCCTCAGAGAAAACAAAGCATATACACCAACCCTCCTCTTCCACTAATAATGAACTCGCATCATTCTTCCAGAATAACAAAAATCCTGTCCTAGATCGATACTCAAGAAAATGAACTATCAAGGAAAAGGTTTAGGCCTTCATGAGCAAGGTATTATAGAGCCCATCCAAGCTAAAGAGCATTTGTATCTACAAGGTCTTGGATGTACTACTCATGACTCGCAATCCAAAAATGTTGGTACAACCTCTAGACGTCCTCAACGAGCCTTTTCCAAAAGAAATATCGGCTCTTCCCATTGCCCCACTAGATCATATGTGGCCATCCCTCCTCCTCTATCGTATCACCTCAAAACAACCGTCCATCTTCCTCCTTCATCTGCTCCATCCATTTTGGGTCCTTACATCCCTTCATCTACCATCTCCAATCCTCCATCTACCATGCCCTTGTTTCCCCCAGGTCCTACGTCTATTTTGGGCCCCTATATCCCAAAATCACCTCCTCCATCGTGTCCTATTCATCCTTTCATCCATCCAACACCTATCCATCTCATCCATCATAAACATCCCTCTCACATACCCCATATTCAGGATCAACAAAGGCACATACCTAAACATCCTCCATCTACACATAATCCCCATACTCCTACCTCCATCACTCCACATCATCCATCTCCTCACACCCATCCCATTGCTACTAAAAGCACTTTGGTTGTTAAAGAAAAAATGCGTAAATCCAAGCATCCACATGAATCTATGGCTCCCCATGTCCCCTCCAAAAGACATGGTGAAGAGAAGAAAAATCTAAATCTACGTCAAATCCATAGGCCACAAAGGCCCACCAAAGCAAAGATCAAAACCATGTGGATCCCAAAGAAAAAAGATGCAATGCCATCACATGAAAAATCTGTAAAAGCATCCAAAGTTTCTAATCCAAAAGCTAATCATACCCCCCTTTCATCTCCTAAGTCTGTTTTGGGTCCTTATGTCCCGAAATTCACCATTCCATCTCCTCCATTATCCCCACATTATCCATCCCTTAATCCTCTTATCTTTTCACATCCACCACCACATGTGCCAATGTTGGTCCTGAACGCATCTCCCCATCACATATCCACCCCATCATTCCATCCATACCCTTCGCAGCATCCCATCCATTATTCCATGTATCTCCCCTCTCAAATCCCCCTAATTCATCCTCTTGCATAATCCATTTATCCTCATAAGGTTGTACCAACATCCAATAGTCAGTTTGAACATGGGCTCTTACTACCTCGTATAGAACTTGATGCTTGAGTCCTTCATCCATATCCTTATCATGTATCTTCTAAATTCCCTTATCCACATCCCTATCCTTATCCATTTTCATCCCCCTACTATCCAAAAATTCAAAAGTTGAAAAATCCACAAAAAAAATAAAAAATATTAAAGAGAAATAATTCGTCCAATGGTGAAAACTTGGCAAACAAGCGCCTTGGATAAGTACCATGATGAAAACTTGACAAATAGGCGTCATGCGTAAATCCCCATCTCCACTTGGGGGCAACTTCCTAATATGCATTCCCTCCATATGCTATGCTGCCAACTATGCACCCATCTTCCTGTTATCCGTCCTCTTCATAAATCCCCCCCATCCCACCTATCTTCTGCATCCTACCATCATATCCCATTTATCTCCCATCCCTCCATCCTTCTTGTGATCTTGATCAAAATAGGGGCACCTATCTATGCATGTTTTTGACACCTCTTGGTATACATTCCCTTCATCCATGATCTGTTGTATTCCTTGGTCACCCATCGTATACTCCTCTAGTTCTCTCCTTTTCCCATCCACTCGTCTTCCATCCCTCATGACTCATCATATATGACATATCTAGAGTGGGGGCATCTGCTTCCTTTGTGACATAGTCCTTGGAGACATCCATCTATCCTAGCATCCCTTTCATCTCCTAATCCTTATGTCCCTATCTATCTATCATAGCATCCCTCCCATCTCCCCATCCTTATCTTCATATCCATCTATCCTAGCATCCATTTCATCTCCCAATCCTTATATTCCCATCCATCCAAACAATCCCTCTCATCCCCCATCCCTATCCTATATCTTTCTCCAATCTTCCATCTTTATTCTCATCCCATCTCATCCCATCTCACAATCCCTTGTCATTGGTATCTGACTATAGGCCTCCCCCCATGCAACCCAATGCCATTTATCTCATCGTCATCACCCCTGCTTCTCTTGTACATCTTTCCAATCTCCTATCACTTTTCATCACTCATCTATCTATCATATCATCCTCCCAAGTCATTTTAATGATTTGGATAACTATCCCATCCCTGAGATTTATGTGATCATCATCATCCTATCCAATCCAATCCAATAGGTCTATCCTATCTTGTTGTATCGGTCCCATCTTTTTATCCACTTATCCTATCATCTTATCATCCTTTGGTCTTGTCGAACTACGTTTCCCTTGTGCTTTCACATAGGCAAGGTCGATCCTTTGATCCGCCCCTGGGGTTCCATCCATCATCGACCTATATTGTCCCCTTTTCTCCTGTTCTCCATCTTATCTTGGTCATTCATCGAAATCTCCATCATGGTCAGTCATCAGCCTTTTATCGAACTACGAGGACTCTGCGCTTCCACGTAGGCAAGGCTAATCTTTGATCTGCCCCCGAGCCCCTAGGTCTCTAGGATGTGTTAGTCTCCTATCTTGTGTCATGTCTCTCATGTCGCGTCGTCAAGCTATGCCCTTATCTAGCTGGTTCTTAACAAACAAGATCCACTTGTATCAACAAATCCAATCAGTTTTGAATATCCTACGTCATATCGATCTTTTAGCTTAGTATCCATCATCGGTCTCAACAGGATGCATCCTTCCTAACAGACCTCATCAATCCCATCCATCCCCTTGATCCTATGGCAAAGGACATTTGAAATTGATTGCGATCTTTGATGCTTTTGGCTTTTGTTTATCATTTGAGCTCCCTATCATCACTTGTCAAGGCCGCCATGATCCGTCATATTATGGTGTGTTTTGATTGGTCAACATAGGGGCATATCTTGATCTTTTTATGTCTATTTTTGTCTTCTTGGTTGTCCCGCGTAGTACCCACCAAGATCCCCGAGGTCTTGTGTTATGCTGGGGCATCCTTTTGTGCTTGTGGTTATCTCAATACCTGGCCTGACCAAGGTCTTTCTGACCTTGGGGTGTTGGGATAGCCTTCTTATCTGTTGTGTTTATTTCATGCATTAGACACTATTACGCCTTGGTTCCACATACCCTGGCACTTGGTGTCTTATGCTATAGCAAAAATCAGTGCTCCGAAAATGGCAAATTGCATTAGGATTGCATTTCATTCTCCATTCCATCATTTTTCATATATCCCCCATCCTCTTACATATCACAATCCCCCCATCCATTGATCCTTCATCCTTATCTCACATTTCTATCCAACCACCAGAATCATCTAATCATATCCTTGGTCTTGTTCTCAGTCTTTTTACCAGCCTTGACCCATTATCATCATCATCCTCCATCCCTTTGGTGTTGTTTAGGATGTATCCTTCCCTCATCAACAACACTTTCATCATCATCATCGGGAGGTATTCTTCCCTATCCCTTTGGTGTTGTTTTGGGATGTATCCTTCCCTCATCAACAACACTTTCATCATCATCATTGGGAGGTATTATTCCCTATCCTTTAGTGGTGTTTTGGGATGTATCCTTCCCTTATCAATACCACTCAGTGGGATGTATCCTTCCCTATCCTCGTGTTATTTTGGGATCTTTAATTCCCTCATTGACAACCCTCCATCTATCATCAACTCATTTTGGCTTGTACCTTGACTGGGGAAACATCACCTTTTGTCCTCAAATCCATTTGTGCTTCATCCATTTCTATATCACTTACTCTCTTACCCATCACCTTGCATCATCTTCCTCATCTCCCCTTGCATCACATCATCTATTTCGAGAGCACACACGTGTTCTCTTCAACCCCATGTCCTCTCAAGGGGGCATCCTTCATCCCTAATTTTAATCATATTCTTTTCCTTCCTTGTCACTCCTTTGGATGACTGGGGCATCTTTTCCAATCTAACCATCTTCTTCTAGGTTCTATATTTTAATATTCTTTGAAATGATGCTAGTAACACCATCTCAAAGAGCGAAAAAATGTAGACATCCAAATTTGGACACTTAATTTATCCAAATTTATCACTTTTCGTCTAAACATCCTCTTATCTGAGTTAATTAAGTAATATTACTATTATTTAATTAATATATTTAATTCTGCTAAATCCCTAAGGTATTTAATTAATAATTAAATACCTTACCCTCCTTAACCCTCTTTTCATCAAATAAATTAAATAAATATTACATTTATTTAATTCCTCACATGTCATTTTCATCTAATCCTAATCCATTTCCTAATCTCTTCATTAAGGATGTGCACATGCCTAATCCTTATTAGGATGTGTCACATCCTCCAACTTTTGCAAGTTGGCTTTAATCCTAATTAGCCCTAATTCCTCTATTAATTAATTAAGCCTAATCATTCTCCAAGGAATTTTTAATTCCTTTTTATTCTTCCTAGATTCTCCTCTTTTATATGTGAATTTTTAATTCACATTCCATCCTTCCAAGGCTTCTAGAACCTTGGACTTGTCACAATCTCCACATGTGACCAACCTTGGACTTATCACAATCTCCACATGTGACCAAGTCCCACCTTTTTGGACCCCATCTTTTATCTTTTAGACTTTCCTAGGAATGTGAATTTTTAATTCACTTTTATATCCCCAACCACCTTTCCTTTTCCTATGTAGATTTTTGAGGAATTCCGAAATTCCTCAAGTGTCTCTTTCACTCCCACTTGGGGACAAGAAATCCCTTTTTGTGGAAATTTTCTCACTCCCCAAGGTGCATATCCTTTTTCCACCTCATGTACCTTCTTGACAACTCATCTCCACCTCATATCCCTTTATCTACTTCACCCTCCACATGTCAAGATGTGAGGGCTTGTGGGTTCTCAACCCACCATATCCCTTCATCTTGGCCTTGTTGGAGCAATCTTGACCGTTGAATTCTCTAGAGAATTCAAATTCTCCTATAAATACCCCCTCCTCAAGGGCATTTTCAACGCTTTTGATTTGTGCAACTACATGCTGCCCATTTGCTTTCCCAAACACTTTGCATTTTGATAACTACATGTTGTCCATTTGAATCCTCTAGCCTTTTCAATCATTTAACCATCTTTGTTAATCATTTTGCATATTGAAGCTTGCATTTTAGTCACTCAATCCATCATCTAAGGAGCACACAATCAATTCCAAGCAAGGGCCAATCAAGGAGAAATCAACAGCAAGGAAGGTGAAATCATTTCTATCTTGTTTAGTCCATTTTCCTTCTTGTTTTATCACTCTTTTGGCTAATCTTGAGGTGTCTTTGGTATTTTATCACTTGCATTTTTAAGTTGTTTTGCATATTTAGAGTAGGATAGATATCAAGGTATACAGTACTATACTCCCCCCTTTCTCCTTGACCTTCTCCTCGATGAGGTAAGACAAGTAATTTCATACCATACTTGAGACCTTTTCTTGCTGCCATAAACTACATATCAGACTCTTTCCTCATTTGATAAGGTCTAATAACCTCAAAAAAATATTGAATGGAATTTAGTATTCCCTTGCTCAAAGGAATTTCTCCTATCTTTCCTTCATACTCAAGGGTTTTAACTCCATAGGAAAGACAAAAATGCATACCATAACTTCTTTTTTCTTCCTTTGTAAGACCTAATTCGTCCATCTTCTTCATTTCTCGAGATTATATCAACTCATGCTTTCTTTCATTGTTCCTCATTCCTTCATTTTGAAGAACTTCACTGGAATGCACATCCTCAACCTCTTCAAGTGAACTTCCTTGGTTTTGATTGGGTCTTTCCTTATTTATCATCATGTCATTACCTATAAACACATACTCACACAAAGGCTTAGTTCCAAAAGAAAAAGATTCGCTTGTCTCTTCAGATGCTTCTAGCACCCTTCCTTTCAACATGTCATGCAACTCATCCATTCTTGTTTTTGTCATCTTTTTCCTTCTTCTCCTTTGAATGATCTTATTTTGCTATCATCTTTTTCCTTGTTCTCATAAAAACCTTCCTCCTCGGGAGGATATCATGATGCCAAACAAGGATTACATTAACAATAATGACATAGACTCTCACTGGCTAAGGGATTTTAATATTATTCAACCTCAACTCATCCTTTATCCTCCTTCACACAAACCTCAAACTCAAACCAAACTTGAACTTATCCTCTACCCTTCTAAGAATAATGTATCATAGTAGTTGATTCATAATATCATTTCTCATACATATAAGACAAGAAACAACCCGCAACCACAACAACCAATCCCAACTCCCTTACCTTTACCTAACCCTATCTTACCAGGTCCTCCTACTGGAAAGGAGTACAATTTTGTTGAGCAACTAAAGAATACTCTTGCTAATATTTCTTTATGGGACCTTATTCAAGTTTCCTTGCATTACCACAACATGATTCAAATAGCCTTGCAACAATTTCCTATCCCTTCTAATATGCAACCAAATGACATAGCAGTCATGATTCAAGACATAAATGCTGACATTTTTTTCCACCATTGAAGTGAGCTCCCTCATTTGGATGTGCAAAAATAAAATGAAGTTTTCATTATCATAGCTCAAAAAAAATAGAAAGGGATTAAGATAACTCTTGTGGATACCGTCTCTACTCTTAATGTGTGTGGAGCGACCCTTCTCGATAGACTAGGTGTCGATAAATCAAAAATTCAACCTGATCGTTTATTCATTAGGGAATTTGACAATATAAGAAAACAACCGCTTGGTGTGATCACTTTACTTATTACAGTTGGAGTTGCCACATTGGAAACACCAATCCATGCTATGTGTAATGATCTTTCATATAACCTTCTCTTAGGTAGATCATGGATTCATGTAATGAATGGTGTGCCTTATACTCTTCATCGCAAAATGAAATACATCTACAACAACAAATTGTACACACTTGATGCTAACCCTCATCCAAATAGTTTTTTAAACATTGAGAAAAACAAAGAGAATTGCTTGAACACATTAACACCAACCACACAAGTGGACCCCATCAAACATCTTGAACAACTTACGAAGCTCTTAGATGATGATTGGGGTTCCTTAGAATTCACACCCACCTCCTTTGGAGAATAATAGATCATACATAAAGACCCTACCAAGGGAAAAGAAACCACAATTTTTTCAACACAAAACTCGAACAACCCTTCACAAGCATCCACCTCAACCACTTTAGAACAACAAACATCAGGTTACACAACAAACTTTGATGAAATTAATCATGAACAACCACCAACTTCAAAAGAAACGAAGAAGATTTATGGAAAGGTTATGAACTCATGAAACAACTTGGATATAGTGGAAAAGGATGTGGTGCTTGAGAACAAAGTATCTAAAACCCTATAGAGCCTAACACACTCATGGTATTGGTTATTTCCCTTTGATTGAGATAAACAAGCCATCCCTTATCATCAATACTATCACAAAACATCCTTCTAAACCACCCTTAACAATAGTGCATCTTGAGTTGATCGACACTACTGGTCTTAATCAAGTTCTTCTAAACCAAAATCCATAAAAGACCTCTTTGCTTAACATCAATGTAATCTTGTATAGCACTAAAGACTTGCATTCAATAGACTTTCTCTCCTCTTGTAAGAGAGAAAAAAATCTTGCACTCTATAGAGGCTTGCATAGGTATGGCATCCTGTACTAAGGAAAACATCTCTTTGCCACCAACAACAAAAACTACTTCTCCCCTTGACCAAGAGGGTATCTTGTCGAGACTCCTGCAAGATCACTTGATATCCCTTCTTCCAAGAACTTGCAAGAAATGTTATCATAAACATTCATTTTGCACATATCATAGATTTCATAGCCATTCCACTAATGAATGCAAGGCTCTAAGGAGTAAAATCCAACATCTTAAGGAATTTGGTAATATCCCTTATATGGGGGCACCTAATTCCTGTAATTGATACTGATTTCACTCTACATTGCATCCTCTCAATCATTTCGGCTCACCTTTGTCCTGCACTAAGCGGGGGCAAGGGGTTCAAAAGCCTTGTCCTCATATGTCACTTGTCGTGGCCTTTTCCTAGTCGTTAACATTTCATGAATATAAAGAGAAAGCTTGGGATATGGACGACATGCCTTAAGTTGGCTCGTATGTGAGATACTACCTTTTCATGACGTAGCTTCTTGGAAACATATGACTTGGCATAGGGATTTCTAAGTAAGCTCTCATGTCCTCTTTTTCTACTTTAAAGCAATTTCTCACAGTAATGATGTTCGCAACCGCTTTAAAGTGGGAGCATACATCAATACTCACATTTCATTATGTGATTTTATTTTTCTTGCAATTTCCTCTCTTGGAAGTATTAGGTACAAAGTTTCCCAGGAAGAGACATTTCACTTGTCCTCTCTTACAAACAAGATGAGACCATTTTCACTTTTCCTCTCTTGGAGACATTAAGCATGATGTTCCCTAAGATGAGACCTTGCATAAACAAAGAAAAATCCATTTGAACATTCTTAGCACTATTTTTCATTTAGAATGTCTATGAGTGTGAAGCATATGAAGGTTTTCTTACCTCATAGAGCTCAAAAAATATTCTCCTTTGTGCTGCCTTATTAAAGTTATCAGGAGGTATAAATTTAGTATGGTTAAGCGAGAAGCCCATTTCAAGGCACAAATTTCCCCATAGCCACCTGTTTGTTTGTAAGTGCATACCAACTAGCATATGTTTCTCACCTTTTGGGCCTTCTCACCCGATGGACAACCATAAGTTCCATCGCTCCAAAGTGAGTATGCATTTTCCTTTTTCAGAAAAACAACTTAGATCTTATCCACAACCTGTTGGACAAACAATTGAAGCTTGATCCACCTTATTTTTCTCCTCCTTTTAGTTCTTTCCATTGCATGATCATGTATCTTATTTTCCTACAAATCATTCACCTTATGTGTGTCCTTTTGTACTCATGTCAGTTTGACTTAGGATCTTGGATCTTGAGGGATTGATCATTTCCTTCATCTTTGTTATCCTAGACCATCTGCATTTGTATGATTGGACCCCTCTTGAATGTCTACTTTAGTGTAAGTTTAAAGCAAGTTCATCCTCTCACTAAGGTGGGGGCTAAACGTGGCATAGAAAAATGGATGTTTCTTGCTTGATATGAATAATTGATGATAAATTGGACTTAATGAGGCCTTGATATAGAGATGTGAGGAATTTTATGCATTCACACTAAGTCTTGGACCCTTGTAAACCTAATAAAATGCATTTATTGATGTCTTGTGAAGGTGTTGCAAAGTGTTGTAAAATACATTCACGCCTCTGTAGACTTAATGAACCTATTTTCCCTTAATTCAACATTATAAAATGTATTTAATTGCATTTTCATATCAATCTAGAAGGCCTGCGAATTAAACTTATTGTTAATCTAGTGTTGTAATGTGCTTTACACATTCACATTGGATGTTGTGCCTTTCTAGGCTGTGTGGACCTCATTTTAGTGTTGTAAAGTGTATTTAATCACACTTTCACATTGAATTTTGTGTCCCTAGCCCTAATTACTCTTTACATCATCATTAATAGTACCTTACAACCCCGTATTGTGCATCCTAAGGCATAATTAGATCAAATAACTAACATAGTCATCTTATAAACCTGATTTTCTTATCTCCCGACATTCTCGCTGTCAAAATGGCCCCTGTGGGACCTATTCACCCTTGATGGTGAATGAATCCCATTTGAGCCATTTTTAGGGTTTAAGCAAGAAAAACTAGAATTTAAGTTTATTCTTCTTTCATGTCAACCTTAGGGATCCAATTAACAAGAAAATAAGGTGAATTTCCTATAAATATAAGTCTCTAAATGCTAATTCATAATAAATTCATCTTACTCATCATCTATCTTCTTCCTCAAGTCAAGCAAGTTAGGGTTTTATCATTTTAAGTCATCAAAATAACACTTTTGAGACTTTCATGGGTAGATTCTTCATCCATTGTTGCAACAACTCAAGATCAATCATCATGGCAAGGTATTAAATCCATTATTTCAAGCTTCATTACATTCTTTCTCCATTTGGTTTAATTACCTAAAAGGGGTTTGACCAAGGCAAACCCCCATGCCCTAACATCCAACATTTTTCCTTCCTTCTCTTGTGTATTTGCAGATTTAAGCATCTTGAAGGCTTGAAAATCATTAAATATCAAGTTGCAAAGTTGTTCAAGTAATCTCTTCATTGGATAAGGAAAAATATATAAAAAAAGTTACTTTCAGGCCTAAATTTGACAGTTTCAGAACCGAACACCTAAAGAAGCAAAAAGTGTAGACCGAAGGCTCCTGTTTCCACTTTTGAATCTTTATAAATTCAGAAGTGGACTCAGTTGCCATTAGTGGCAAATGAGTCCCACTACAAGGCCTAATTTTTTTTTTCTACATTTTTAGATACCCATTTGTCTAAAATAGGCTTTGGAACAGTTTCCCAGATCTAGGACTAATTCCCCCAGAATGGTGAATGATTCCTTGTAGGCCAAAATTTTAGCATCAGTAGCATTTCAAAAGTTATTTCCAGTCTTCAACAAGTTATTAGGTGCACACATTCAGTTTCATCAAATTCTGTTACAATTTACATTCATTTTTAGGTGTTTCTGCTATTAGCGCAAATTAGCAACTTCATGTGGATAAATACTATTTCCTATAGATATTTAGCAACTTCCCATGGATAAATATTGCTGCTTTATTTAATTGTAAGCTAACTAAGGAATCTCTCTATTTTTCCTTAAATGCCCCTTCTTTTCTTTGGAGATAAGTTTTCTGCTTTCTTGGGCAAGCTTTCTTAGATAAGCTTTTATCTTCAAATAATTTTTTTGTTTTATTGCATAGGCTAACTCCAATTGAACTCCATGCTTTATGTGAGAACCTGGGTTACCTCATGCTTTTCCTTGCTCTATATAAAGCAATGGCTCTTTGTATATTTTATCAATGCATGTACTCTCATTTGCTATATAGAATACAATTTATTCTATCATATTTTTTGTCATGCTTTCTTTATCTTTTATTGCGAAATTTGTGTAATTTGCAACTTGGCTAGAATTCCTAAGAATTCTAACATCTACATATCTCAATGTGTTTTCAAACAAGTAACATTTCTTAGGTTTTCTATTAATAAGTCATTTTTGTTATTAGTTTCTTGCATTCAAACATTGCATCTAGGCATATTACATCCATTTTCCATTCATTCTTGCATTGATTTTGAGTGTAACATTGTGTATTTTGGCTCATCTTTCCCTCTTTTAGGTGAAAAACCCTAGAAGGGCTAGAAAACATTCAGGTGCCAAAATCTGTTGTTACAATGTATTATTTTTTTCATAATTCAAACATATTTTGCTAAATATATCAAGGTTAGCCACTAATGAAAGTCCCCTATTTCCATTTACTTACCTATGGTATCCATGAACATGAGCACACATAAGGCATGATCAAAATAATAAGTAGGATCAATAGCACCCAACAATTAAATGAGATGTAATAATATCAATTGAAGAAATAACATAGATATGATGAAGTATGAATGATAGGATCAATGGGACATGTGAAATAAACGGGACACATAAGATACATGGTAATAGGCTTGAGAGTGGAGAAAATATTCAAATCTAGCTAGTATGATCACAAGATATGTGTTATAAATATATAAATCATTTAAGGAAATATTAATGTGATAAGGAGAATATAATAATGCCCCTCAATGCAGAATCAATGTGATAGACTTTGACAAAATATATCATCAAGGAAGTATAATTTGTATTATTGAGATCAAAATTTAGACAATATGTTCAAGATAAATAGAACCAAAATATTTGATATGAAAATTTGGTCATAATAAATGTTAGGATCAAGATGTTGATATAGAACCTTGAAGTAAATAAGATCACACATAAGCTATGACAATGCAAATCTAATAGATACATGAGAGAAAAATACAGTGCCCCAATGTAAGCATACATAAGGATCAATGTCAAATGTTCAATCCAAGATTAATACATGTGTACTCTAAGATGCAATAAACAACAAGAAGATCATGAAGCTATGGATATAGTAATATGAGATTATGCAGTCATAATATACATCAATGCAAGATCATAATGATAGGCTGATTGAAAAACATCTATAGCTTTCAAATGGTATCACATTTTTTGAATCCAAAACATGCATCACATTCTATGCTTCGCATACTATAGGATTAAAAAAATAAAAATTGAATTTCATAAAGTTTTGACCAAGTTAAGGTGGTCAAACATACGAGTTTTTTATTTTTTAAAAAAATTATAATAAAAAATTCATAATTAACTATTTACTTGGAAAAAATTACAAAAAAATATACACATTGGGACATGAGTCCTCTACTTATATCTAAAATCTTATAAAATAATATTATCATTTTATTGTGGTTAGGGTGGTCAAACAAACACCTACTTCTTATTTTTTCCCTGAAATTTAAGTACTACTGAAATTTTAAATTTTCACCAAATAGCTTTTATTTTTTAAACAAACCTAGTAGTTTAGAAGCTACATTCAATTTTCTACAGATTCTATTCTTACATATTTTTGAAATAATATAGATAACTTATTCAAATTTTTATGTCAAGTTTCTTAACTCTAATTTTTCAGATTTTTTTGCCACTTAAGGGCCTTTTTTTTCCATGATGATCCTGCACATACCCCTTCAACAAGTTCTCAGGTGCACACATTCAATTTCATCAAATTTTGTTACAATTTACATTCATTTTTAGGTGTTTCTGCTGTTAGCACAAATTAGCAACTTCATGTGGATAAATGTTATTTCCTATAGATATTTAGCAACTTCCCATGGATAAATATTGTTGCTTTATTTGATTGTAAGCTAACTAAGGAATCTCTCTGATTTTTCCTTAAATGTCCCTTCTTTTCTTTGGAGATAAGTTTCATGCTTTCTTGGATAAGCTTTTATCCTTAGATAAATTTTTTGTTTTATTGCATAGGCTAACTCCAATTGAACTCCATGCTTTATGTGAGAACCTAGGTTACCTCATGCTTTTCCTTGCTCTATATAAAGCAATGGATCTTTGTATGTTTTATCAATGCATGTACTCTCATTTGTTATATAGAATACAATTTATTCTAGCATATTTTTTGTCATGCTTTCTTAATCTTTTATTGTGCAATTTGTGTAATTTTCAACTCAGCTAGAATTCCTAAAAATTCTAACATCTGTCTATATCTCAATGTGTTTTCAAACAAGTAACATTTCTTAGGTTTTGCATTTATAAGTCATTTTTGTTATTAGTTTCTTGCATTCAAACATTGCATCTAGGCATATTACATCCATTTTCCATTCATTCTTGCATTGATTTTGAATGTAACATTGTGTATTTTCGCTCATCTTTCCCTCTTTTAGGTGAAAAACCCTATAAGGGCTAGAAAGCATTCAGCTGCCAAAATTCGTTGTTACAATGTATTATTGTTTTCATAATGCAAACTTATTTTTCTAAAATATCAAGGCTAGCCACTAATGAAAGTCCCCCATTTCCATTTACTTACCTATGGTATCCATGAACATGAGCACACATAAGGTATGATCAAAATAATAAGTAGGATCAATAACACCCAACAATTAAATGAGATGTAATAATATCAATTAAAGAAATAGAATAGATATGATAAGTATGACTGATAGGGTCAATGGGACATGTGAAATAAATGGGTTACATAAGATACATGGTAAAAGGCTTGAGAGTGGAGAAAATATTCAAATCTAGCTAGTATGATCACAAGATATGTGTTACAAATATATAAATCATTTAAGGAAATATTAATGTGATAAGGAGAAAATAATAATGCCTCTCAATGTAGAATCAATGTGATAGACTTTGACAAAATATATCATCAAGGAAGTATAATTTGTATTATTGAGATCAAAATTTTAGATAATATGTTCAAGATAAATAGGACCAAAATATTTGATATGAAAATTTGGTCATAATAAATGTTAGGATCAAGATATTGATAGAACCTTGATGTAAATAAGATCACACATAAGATATGACAATGCAAATCCAATAGATACATGAGTGAAAAATACAATGCCCCAATGTAAGCATACATAAGGATCAATGTCAAATGTTCAATCGAAGATTAATACATGGGTACTCTAAGATGCAATAAACAACAACAATATCATGAAGCCATGGATATAGTAATATGAGATTATGCAGTCATAATATACATCAATGCAAGATCATAATGAAAGACGCAATCATATAAGGGTGAGATGTAACAATGTGACCATGTAAGATATAACAATGTTGGATTTATGTTGTACTCTAGAGTTGTGTACAAATATTGGATCATCAATATTAGATGTGACAAGTTTTTATAGAAAACAATAATATATAATATATTAATAATATCATTAATTTAATAACTATAATGAAATTTATTTTAAATGACAAAAATATATATAAATTATATTATGTAAAAATAAAAATATTATAAATTTCTTGAATACTTAAAAATTATATTATTAGCTAATAAACTTAGTGATTAATAATTATAACTATATCAAAATGTATTGAAATTTAAAAAATAATAATAAATAGTTAATATATTTTAAATATTTAAACAAATTTAATTTAATTAAAAAATGTTAAAGATATAATTTGATTATTTAATTTTTATTAGTTTAGATGGCGATTTTTTTCATTTAAAGTAAATAATTTTACAACTTTCAAATTTTCATTGACTATTTTATTTTATCATCAGATTTTACCACTTTCATTACTATTCGTTTGTCTTATTTTACCACTTTTCATAATTAAAAAAATATTATCTATCATATAAATTATGAAAAATTTATACCGACTATTAAAAATTCATTTAATCTTTCAATAGATGTCATTAAAATAAAAGTGAAAACTAAAAAAATATAACTTTATGATAAATTTCCATGGATCAAGAGAAAAGCAAAAGAAAAGTTCTCTTGATAATTTTACCCGTGTAGTTACAAATACGCTTTGTAAAAATAACTTATGTTTTAACAACTCAGATGTATAAGACATAAAAATTTTAATTGTTAATGATTAAAATGCTTCAAAAATAATTTTTAGTATTAATTCTACTTGTATGAATTAAAAGTCAGAAAAATATATGAAATAATTTAAAGAAGATAAAATCTATTCCATAATATTAAATTAATGATCAAAATTAGATAAATAAGCATACATATTTTAAAAACAAAACTAACATAAAAATACACTACCTAATTAATATAAACTAAAAACAGATTACAACTTCAATGGCATACGGCAAATTCACCACTAGCAATTCATCAATGGAAAATTCATCACCAACAATTTACCGCGGGATAATTCACCGCCGTGACAAATTCACCTCAAGTAAAATTCACCAACAGCAATTCACCATCATGAAATATTAACTGCATTAACTTTTTTTTAATATTAATGTGATTAATTTTCCGTGGTGATGAATTGCTGATGATAAATTTTACTTTGATAAATTTACAGTGAATATTCTGACAATGAAATGAATTATTGATAGTAAATTTTCCTAAAACTGATTAAAGCGGATGGGACTTATTCAATAAAAACGGGTAGGCACTCATTTTCAAAATTGCCATGAATGATCTGGGCATTAAATAGTGTGAATAGAAAACAGGATGTTATGCAGTATTAAAGGAAGAAAGTAAAAAAATCAGAGAAAGAGACGAAACGCCAAAAAGTATTTGTATTGTAATGCCTGTCATTCTCTTATCTTCCTTTTCCACGGATGAGTTGTGTGTTTATTATTACTTTGCGGACTACAAGGACTGAATTTTCCGTATACGTTAAAATTGAATGGACTTGTGTGCCGTGCAACGTTTCTCTCAACCTAGGGACAGTGTGACAGTGTGAAGAGAGAACAGCTGTCCTCCAGTATTAAAAATAATAGAAAGAAACAAAAGTTATAGAAAGCAATAGTATATTAAGAAAAGTCAAAAATTAAAACATTTATCTAAAATCTTATATATTAAATATTTAAAATTTTGTTCTAATTTTTTTCAAAAGTTATAGAAAGCAATAGTATATTAAGAAAATTCAAAAATTAAAACATTTATCTAAAATCTTATATATTAAATATTTAAAATTTTGTTCTAATTTTTTTTTTATCAAAATTTATAATATTAATTTATATTAAAGATATCAAAATTTAATATTTAAATTAATTTAATAGAAACTGTTTTTTTGAGAATTTAAATATTTTCTATTAAAGAGTTTTGAATGATGAGAGCTTCAGTGGTCTTCACGCCTTTAAACTTTTGATATTTTTTAATTGCTGATTTGAATGTTTCTTATCTGCAACTCCACAAATGTGTATTCCCATGTCAAAATACCACCTAAAAAGTAAAATATTACATGTCATGGATGACATATTCTCAACAATGCAAAAGGTGTTTCACCCACATCTCAGAGCCGTGGTCATACAAAACTCTTGGTGTATAATTCTATACAAAACTCTTAGCTTATCTCAATTATTTACAGGAGGGCAGGCCGTGAATTATGGCGTTGGAAGCAACTTCCATTATTGCTCTTGCTGTAACAGTGGTTGCCCTTTTGCTAATTGCTATATCTCTCAGAAGTAGAAATAATAACAGGGCAAAGGCAAAGCCACCGCAGCCTCCATCGTGGCCAGTAATTGGGCATCTTTCTCTGCTAAGTACAAGCAAACAGCCCATTCACAGAAAAGGTGTGGGCATCTTTCTCTGCTAAGAGGTAGGTTTCCAAGCCTAAAAACAGAAAAGGTGTGGGCTTAAAATTTTGAAGTTTGTGTAACATGTACCTACTCTAAAATGCATGCTCATTCTAAAATATTAGGTAATTAAAAATGAGTATCCATTTTAGAATGGCTGCTTATTTTGAAAAAAAATAGGTGTACACCCATCCAATAACAACTCATTTTAGAATGGGTACTCATTTTGAAAAGAAAAACCAGTATCCATTTTAAAAATTTAGGTTTGGGAGCTTGAGCTTAAATGGGTGCCTATTTTTTATGAAATAGATATTCATTTATTTTGGGATTTTTTACAAGAATGAAACTTCTCATATATGTGGACCCAACTTCTTAATTTTACAAAACAATAATTATTATTATAGATTTAGAAGAAGGGACATTGGGTCAAAATGAAGTAAGGAAACATACAAAAAGTAATTCCTAAAAGAAAAGGAAATCATGGAGGTTGTTTCACCCATGGTGGTGATCATTATGTGAACAATTGTCTAAATTAACTAGGTAAATATAACAAGAAACCCACCACTACCTTCTCAATAATTTTTTTTTAATGGAGGGTTCATATGGTGTTGGAGGCACTAGTGCATTATTTACAAATATTGCATAATATAGATCTCACGTA
The DNA here is from genome assembly GCA_007258455.2 of Sequoia sempervirens. NCBI lineage: Eukaryota > Viridiplantae > Streptophyta > Pinopsida > Cupressales > Cupressaceae > Sequoia > Sequoia sempervirens. The sequence continues at coordinate 298,056 of VDFB02374143.1, forward strand.
AATAGTGCATACTTTACAAATGTGGAGGCATTATTTGCTAGGCATGCCATTTGAACTCAAACTTAATAACTTGGGAGTTAAGTACATCATCATTCAACTAAACTTGAATACATTCCAACAATGATCGTTAGAATTATTACTTGACAATGACCTAGACATTAGTGTAGACATTAAAATTATTCCCCTAACAATGGACATTAATTTTTCCATTTGCAAACAAAGTTGATTGAAGGAAGAGGAAGAAGTTTCTAAAATGGAAGAGCAGTTAACTTGATGAAGGAAAGAGTTGATTGAAGTAGTGGATATAGAAATTTTAATTTTCTAAATGAAGACTAAAGAGATGAAAAATAGAAAAATTGAGTGGATAATTAGCTCACATTCAATTAAATAATAAAAAAAATAATTAAATGGATAAAGGATAATTAGTGATTGATAATAAATAAATGATAATTTAAAGGATAAAATTATAATTAATATATATTTGCAATATACAGGCACCTATGTACACTTGTGACATATACTCATTACCTCTTGTTTGTAATCCCTCAAAATTACTATACACACTTATGTATACTTGTGACATATCCTTGTTACCTCTTGCTTATATTCCCTCAAAATTACTACACACACACATACACTTTCTCCTACTTGTAATCTATCCTTTTGGTTTTCTATGTTTCTCGGTCACATGAGTGACCAAAACCTTTATTAAATTAACCTTTGCCTTATTAGGTCTAACCCCTAGTGTAATGCCCCACTGCACAAACCCCAAAGGACAACAACTATGGCACAATTTTTTTATTTTTTATTTTATTTAAAAGATTACACAAATGAAATTGAACATTAAGTTTCAATGCATGACATTCAAATTATTATATGCACTAACAACCCTATGTCCTTTGGGGCGTTCGTGAAGACATTACGATAACTAATCCCAATACAAATGCAATTACAAGAAGCGTCCCTAAGACAACAAAACCATGCATTCATAATAAATTTGTTACTTAATCATTCATAAGTGTGAACTCATTTAAAATAAGATTGTCCTCATGTCAATAACCATAAACATATAATGAAATCATGAGAATCCCAAACATGCATACCTCCAAGACATATCAAAATAACAATGACCATGATCATCAATCACATAAGGATATCAATATTACACCATACATTACAATAATTATATTACATTATCCAAGTACATAAATTACAACATTTCTTTCCCAATACATCATGAGAATAATACATCAATTACATGGTATGATAGGTACAAAGAATATACATCTGGAAATATACTAAACTCTAGAACACTCTGCAAACCAGTACTCAACACTGCACGGACGTTGACAAGGGACCCAACGGGGTGTGTAGCACGTTCCACCCGACTGTGTGGGTTTGAAGACCCACCCCCCATGCTAGGAGTAGACAAGAAAAGATCCTCGACCAAGAAAAATCAAATCAAAAATAATAAGACTCAACGCCAATCAAGAGTGGCAAGAATAAAAAGGAAATCACAACATCAATGGACCACTTCCAGAGGCTTGCGAAGTCAACAGATCATAAAAGGGTGTAGAACCATAGAGAGATACTAAATCTCAAATGAAGCACACACGAGGCATAAACCATCTCGCCAACAACGACATACAAAGATACAAATGAAAATAGGTACAACCCATGCATAAACCCAAAACCACAATTATGATCAACTTTTGTCAAATACCAAATCAAATAATAAACTCAACATACAATAGGCTTACTCTCGCCTCTGGAAGCCTAAAGACCAAATTAACCTCAAACTCCAACGGAGAATAACGTGACATTGAGGGTTCCCACATGTCTATACACCAATTCATAGCAAATAGAAAATGACACAAGGGAAATAAAAAGTAAATCCAACTTCAAACCTCAAATGAAAGTCACAACCAAGAAATCCTTAAAACCATCAATCATATTTTAACTGAAAACCCATGACAACATTCTAAACTCCATTTCCTAAAATAACATATTACAGGAAACTAATATTAAAATTATGAACACTTAACATACCTTTAATTTCCATAGACACAACCTCCTAATAATGATATGCATTCATTCATTCTTAAGTTCAACTAGTTTGTATTAAAATCACATTTCCTGAATGTTATAATTACTTCATTCAATTTGCATACTAATCATGTGTAATTTATTCTATGAAATGTAAAAATCCAATTAATTCAACTCTATTTGTAGACATGCAAAATTAGCATTATGCATTCATCAAGTAAACCAGGATTCACATGCATCTACTCATTTAATTAATCAAGTTCACCTCCATCCATTCATCAGATAAATTAAACTCATTAAGTTCATTCCTAAGGTTGTTCCTTTTAATCAAATAAATCAAACATTCATTTAATTAAATCCAAATGCATTTTCCATCCTTTTCTGATTTAAATAAATCAAATATTTAAGTCATAAAAGTCAAAAGCATCCTAATCATCATTAAGCTAACCTAATCCTAATTAGCCTAACCTAATCACCCATCACATCCTCTAGATAATGCCACTTGCACAAATAAATCAATTTATTGATTTATTAAATTCCTTATTTTCTTTCAACATGGCATTTATGGGGAATATTCCCTCAATTTTGAATTCAAAATCAAGTGGACATGTACATCCAACAAAGCAATTAATGAGCTCTTACATGTCCCTTGCACAAGTCAAGCTTAGTATTTAACTCATCTTGTTATCAAATTCAAATTTGAAATTTCCCCCTCTTGGGCACATTTCCCAAATCTTGCACATCCTCCAGCTTATCACAAGTTGACAAGTGGCTTCTTTTCATTGGCTTGTTTTTGATCCCACATTGCTCTCTTATGAGCACTCTTAGCATTTGAGAATCAACAAATAGAGGCTTCATCCTTGATCAAATCCTCCACAATCACTCATGCAAAGTCATTCTCTTAAACTGGGAACTGATTTTGTCCACCATCATTGGCAATATCAAGCTTAAGCAAGGATTGGGAAAGGGCTATTTTCTACAATAGCACAAATCCACTATGGGATAGATAGATTTCATGTTTTTCTTTGTATGCTTTTATTTATCTTGTTATTTGATAGCATTTTAAAACATGTTAGATAATTCATATGGATGTTAAAATCTTGCTTTGTTTTAACGCTAATCATGCTTGTGTATATTAGTTATTTAACCATTTGCAGATTTTAAGGTCCACATAATGGCACTAGAAGGATGGCATTGTTTAGTAAGCGTAACATTTGTAAAGGTTTCTAAAGTTTCTACAAATAAGTGAAGATAATATTGAATGATTGATATTTTGAATGCTTGCCTCTTTTCTGACGGGCCTTGTTTATGCTTCTACATTTTAAGTGCATTTTTAAATGGAAGATTTTATAAGTAGAGATCGGACCCTGTTTTATTTAAAGAGAAAACTTGCCCTGGAATAGTCTAGTTTCTTTAAGGAGCACATGCTACCCAGTTACATTAGTGCTCGTACATAGATGTAAATGCGCATTAACTTGAGAGTTTTAAAAAGCTTTTTCAATTTGGCTTTCCACCTGTCAATTACATTTGCTTGATAATTTCTAAAGCCTTTTTAACAAATGCATTTTTGTGCATATCCTACAATTACCATGATCTATGAGACCATGTCTCTTTGAGATAGTCTAAAGAGCAGTACGCGTGCCTTCTTCATTACTGCTTTGGTGAATGTTTCATGTTGCAGGGGACGATGTTTGCTGAAGATTGTGGAAGTTTGTTTTACACTTGCCAAATGCATTTCCCAAAGGCACAAATGGTAAGACTATTCTTGGTTGGTATTCAAGGACGCTAATAGTTTTTGTTGGTTTCAGGCATCACATGTGAAGCAAACGTGTGGCCAGACAATTCTATCACTTTTTATTCAATTATGATTGTTTCTCACTTTATGATGGCTACGACTTTTTGTACAAGTGCCTCTTTATTAGCTGAATATATTTAGTGGAAGTAGCATAAATCGACTAACCCAAAGGATATTCCTCAATTTGGTAGAAAATATGGAAAGATCCAAAATTTTATCATAGCTTCCAAACAGCTTTCCCGACATCTTCCCCGCGTGCCTGAGGGTAGGTTCAGGAGGGTTCCGAGTTTAGTATGGTTGCATCATGATTTGATTCGTTCTTCCCACATAAACTTGAAGTAAATAATAACAGGAATTATTTCAAAAATATCTATGATTTTGATAGCGTTATTATTGGTGCTTTTGTGCTATGATCATGTTGTATTTTTTGTGGTACTCTGTAACACTAGTATAAAGTACCCAGAAGAAAAGTTAAAGACTTGACATCTACCAATTATAATATGTAGATCATTTAACATATCGGGTCATTTTGCAGGTTCAGAGACATCTACCAGGTGAATGAACAATACACACAGTTCAAGACATGGATATCAAACATCATATGTCATTGAAATTATCATTTGCAGATTTAGCAGATTGAAAATGCACTCTGATTTGATGCTTTGTAATGTTTAGATAAAAATACTTTTTGCAGTAGCTTGGATGATGCTAAAAAATCCATTCGCCAGGCTATTCATCTACCAACACTGGTAAAGGCATGCTGTCAGACATTCTGCGCACCCCTCTATGATTTCATTTTGGTACAAGTTGCAATGGATGCTAGCAGTGGTTGTGGAACTTGGATTTACACCTGCCAAATACATTGGCTTGAAAGCTTTTAAAAAAGTTGTTGCCAGTCTTTATAGCTTACATCTTTTACTTTGAATCTTCATCTACCAAATACATATGCTTTAAAAGTTTCTATGACTATAGAATACGGCTCTACACCTGCTAGTTGCGTTGATTATTATAAACATTAAACTTGGTAGAAATTGGTTTCACACCTGCTAACTGCATTTTCTTGTAGGTTTCTAAAGCCTTTTCAATGAATCCACTCTGTGCATATCCCGCAACCATCACATTTTCGAGCTACCACATCTCGTTCGGGCATTGTATCAAACACTCAAATGCTGATGATCTAAGTTGTTCTTTGTTTTGAATGCAAATTTGATATTGCGTACAGTTCAAGCATAAGAAGCATTGACATTGTTTCTCTCATTAGTATTTTCACAATTTTCTGACAGGAAGCATAAGTCTAGTACAATCAATAAAAATGTCAAATCCTTGACAGGCAGAATCGGCCTCACATTTAGTCTTCATGCGTGGTTGGTAATGATAATGAATGTCTTAGCTTGAAATCGCTAGCTTTTCTTTTTGTAGATACCAATTAAAATCATGTCCTTCACTCACAGACCGAGCTAGCTTTTCATAGCCAATGACAACCCAGGGAGATTCGATGTGTCATATCACTCATTTTGTTCCATTTTCTACCACGAGCTTTTACCAATTGCTGCGACCCCTTTGACATCATGATGCTTTTATTTAATGTTGTTGTGACTTAATGTTAGGTAGAATCATTTTGACTTTGGGGTTAGCCTGTCATTTTTTTAGCCTTGTTCTTCTTCGTGACATGCAAATTCTTCTTGTTTTGGCCTTTCCCTATAGCTCCGACAACCACAAATCCTTTAGGCTTTGCTAGAAGGCTTGACTAAGATAAAATTGTCTTTAAAAGCAATCTAATCACGCTAGATTTATTTCCACTGTCAATAAATGTGGTCCCCTCTGAGGTGAATAAACAACAAAGTACATAATGAATACTCTTTCAACAAGGCATTAATTTCATATACAATTGCAAATGTATAATAAGTGCAAATGGGAAATATAGCCAAACACTTAAACCATAAAACTTAAATCCCACATTTAATTTCTTGGGGGAAGGCCAATATAAGATGGCATTGATAATGTATAATCATAGATAACATTTATATCTTGAAACTACTCATTTATGTTTTGCAGGTACCCTCGTTACTTGGTCTTGCTCATTTATGATTTTTGTTTAAGGATAAGTGAAGGGGATTTGAAATCCTACTTAAAATTGTTGCAAATGTTTATCTATTTTTAAGTTATGACTTTAAGTAATGATTCATTTCATTGGTTTAAAATCATTATTCTTTGTCATTTAAAAATCATTATGTCATTAAAATTAATGCTTAAAATTATTTGTATTAAATTTATTTTTTCCAAATAGGAAAACAAAGGAAGGTACAAGGAAAAGCAAAAGGAAAGCGAAGAAGGCTAACAAGGGATAACAAAGGAAAACAAAGGAGAACAAAGGAAAAAGGTGAAATCAACATTGGAATCAAGCCTTGGAGTTGAGAAAATGCAAGATCGGAGCTAAGGATTTGAGAAATCAAAACTTGAAACCCAAAAGCATTTTTAAATGCTTTTTGCCTCTGTTGCACACCTTAATTTTCTGTTTTAGGCTAACTCATTTCAAATTTCATTGCAAAGAGGTTAAAATCAACTTTAGGCAACTTGACTAGATTTCATTTGAGATTAACAAATTGAACAATCGAATCTTCATCTTTCCATTGGTGTTTTAAGACGAATCAAATCATTGCTTTGAAGGATAAAATGAATGTGTGCCTTTATTGTTTTGTAATTATTTACACAAAGTAATATCATCAAAAGACGTATGCGCTTCTCTTGTGCCTCACGGCGATCTTGAGAATCAAAAGGATTTTGGTGACATTAAGTTGAGTAAATAATTTCCCATACACACTTTGATTTGGGTTTAAAATTGAACATCTTGTGCGAGTGTGAGTAGAGCATCATCGTGTATATTCTCTTTCTTTGAGTTGTCAAAGATTGATCGAGTTACGGATTTTGTCTTTGCTTGCTTTTGTTTATCCTAGAGGGCCCACCTTGGGGAAAAAGTACTCACCCAAGAGAACGACTCAACTGGTAACACTCTAAAGCCAAGAGTATTTCCAACCAGTATATAAATGTGGATATTGGAGTAAATTCCAGTATCACGCAGTTGATTCTGACAAGATGGATTTGAAAGGGGACTTTTGTTGTATGGGTCAATCTCCACGAACAGAAAGTCCTTACTAGAACCCATGTGCTAGAATTTTCCAAAATCCTTTAAACTATTTGTTGGTGCAAAAATGGTCATTTTGAAGCCACCCCACACTTTTATGGTCTTTTAGTAGAAATGGAAAACATGCCATGGGAGTTTCATGGGTGTTGATGCTTGGTTGCCTCATATAAGTGAGTGCCATGGAGGGGAGCCAGTGGGGTCAAGAATCTAACCATTCGCTAAAGATAAGCATAGCTAGACTTGTCCAAGTGGGGATTCAACAAATACTGTCTTTCACATCCATAGGGTTGTACTTGTTCTTTGTTTAAAAACACAATGTGTGATCCAAAATATCGAAACCAACATTCAACGAATCATCAAAATTGCAAACCCTTTAGGAGAGGAAAATATGCTTGAACAAATTCACATGTTATTGATTTCCCTTGGGATTCATATCCTTAGAGGCTTCTAAGCATTTGGATTTCATCTCAATTTGCTCCTACTAAGGTCAACAATAGGTAACCTTTTTCTCAAATTTCCTTGGTTTCTGCATAACACACTTTGTGGGATAAGGGGAAAGTTGAGACATTAGACATCTAGTTCAAAATATAATCAAGAGCATGTTTGTGGTAAAAAGAATCCATTAAGAAAAGATTAAATCAATTGGACCCCACATATGTGCTTGACATCTTTTGGTCATATGGTTTTCATGCAAACATTGGTCTTTTTGATTTTGAATTACTTTTAGAGAAAGGCATGTTCTTCACTATCTTGATCTCTGAAACAAGTCCTTCTTAGGTTCATTTAGGATGAAATCAAACACTTCATCCAAATTCCAAACATCTATCAAAATCTATCTCCTAAACAACTTTAGAGCTTTGGAAGCATCATTCTAGACTTGGGAAAATCATCAAAAATCAAAATCACCTTATTTAGTTAGGAGTATGGGAATGAATCCTTTCTCATACCTTTAGCTAAATTAGCAACTCTTTGAACAAGTTCATCCTAAGATCACATCTAACATCTTAGGGTTTACAAGTTCGTTATCCAAATCAAACCAATCAAAATCAAACCCTAAGTCTAGCATTGATCCAAAGTCCCTAAACATTCAACACTCATATCATTTACACCTTTCATCCCTCATCTCATCATTAGTCCTAAGAACCTTAGAGGTCACCTTTGAAACAAGGTCAAAACACAAGAGGAACATGGAATATAAAGTTGATCCATACATCATGAGCAATCCAAGTCAACTAAGCTATCAAAGCCTTACAACGCCGATTGATTATCAACACTCACATCTATGCAAACCATACATGAGACTATTACCTTCTACAAATGTCAATGCCACAACAAGTGTGAGTATGCCCAAATCAAAGATTGGAACACATTTCTCGATGGTAGATCTAAGTCCAAACCTACAAATCCACCAACCGAACAATCAATGCATGAGGCTTCAAACGAACAACATCATCCCACCAAATCCCTACATGCCAAATGAGAATGTATCAAGTACAGGTTTTCCAAACATGAATCTGGAAAAATTTGGGATAAATATGTTTTCAAATCATACGAATATTTTTCAAAATCCAAACAAGATGTTAACGACTCCAAGACAAGGTGACACCATGCAAAATCAAAGTTACCTAAATCAAGATAATGTTAAATTTCAACCTATCATGCCAAATCTGAACATCGTCCCAAATTGGAACATTGTCCAAAATCAATTTTTCCATGATCCCGTACAAACAACACAAGTATGCATCCAAAATCTGCTTGAACAAAAGCCAAATCAACTATATCAAGGGAGTCAAGATCGAAATTAAGATCAAATTTGCCGAGATCAAATTGCTACACTTACCAAAATAGTTGAGTCATTACGCCAAGAGACATCTCCACCACCATTATCCATATCAACATCATTCCTCATTTTAGGGCTTCCCCCTTTACCTAGCACCAATCACTCCATCCAAATCAATCCACCTAACACCAATCAAATTATCGCATCAAATCCTTTGAATATACCACCGACATCATACCAACAGATGGTATTTAATCAAATGAAAATATCAATCCTGACAAATCAAAATATGGTCTCCCAAGGGCCTATCATTTTGATCACTCCAACCACCCCTATCACAACCATCATATCTCAACCCCTCACTACCATAATAGCTCCAAGCATATCTCAACCACTCATCACAACATCCAACATGATTCCAAATACACCAGCACTACCACCAAAACCAAGTGCAATAAGTCAATATTGTAACATCACACTAAAAGCGCATCAAGCCTACAAACAAGTGCTTCAACAATATCAAGCTACCCACACCGCTCAAGCTACCCAAGCTGCCGAAGCCTCTCAAGCTACCTAGCAAACACAAGCTCAAACACGAAAAATGATAATTATTGGGGATACCGATGAACATTCAACCACTAGTGATAGCATTGACAATATCCCCTCCATAATTTCTCAAAAGCATTGATCAAGATCTATCCATCAAAGAGCACATTGGAAATGTTTCTATCTCATCCGAAGATCAAATCAACATAGGTCAAGAGTCACTTTTCAATCGTGATCAAAATTCGCCAACAATAACAAACAATGATCCAATTCAAGAAATGTCAACATCATTTGACCCTATGGTTGAAGACATTGGAAATCCGTCCATCACAATTGTTGAAAACAATGATCAAAATCACTCCATCGATGAGCACCTTGAAGATGTTTCCACCCCATCTGATGATCAACTCACCATACATGAAGAGCCACTTTTTAGTGATCTATTTCAAGGAGTGTTAGGATTATTTGATCCTATTGACATAATGCACAATCTGTTCACCTATGATCATGTTGAAAATGTATCTACATCGCCTTATGAGTTAGATGACATATCTCAAGAATTTATTCCAAAGCATGATCAAAATCTTTCATCAAGGTCTAGCAATGGTCCTTTCCAAGACATATTGACACCCTTTGACCTCATGGTTACAAATACTGAAGGAACCCTGAACTCGACACTTGGGGATATTGAACCACTTACCATGTATAATGACGACATCCAAGAACCCTTTGTAAGCAATCCATCCTTTGAAACTGACCCATGTCAAGAAATTGATCCAAAGCATGTCAAAAGCAACCCCGAAATCATTCAAGATCAAGAATTTGTATCTTCAAAATACTACAACAATCTAATGGATACTCTCCTATCTATGCAAGATGATCATATCCATGTAGCACATACTCCTCCATCTACCCATGAGATTATTTCCATGGATGGACACATAGATGATCTTCATTCAGAATAGGATCCCTTTACTCTTGATATTATTACACAAAAAGAGAAGGTTATTGATTCCTACAGCCAAATAGAGTTGTCAACATCAAGATCAAATATATCCCAAAAGGACATTAGGTATGTAGATATCCAACATTATCAGCTCAAGGAAACAAGTTAGACAAAAAAATATAATTTAGAGTTAGTAGAGCGACAAATTGAAACAATGTCATCTACAGTGGTCATTTGTCAGAGCATGTTTACTGAACAACACATCTCAGAATAGGAAAAATCAAAGCATGAAGGTACTTCTACCACCATACTGGGGAAAACTTCATCTCAAACAAACGTCAACATAGGGAGCACGAAGAATCCTTATGATGAAATCAGTGTCAATACTACAACCAACCACGTTATGAATCTTCATCCACCCATCACCCCATCCATGAATTGGGACCAACATCAAAAGAAAGAATTGAATCAAAGTATGAAGAATGTTATCAAAGGAAAAGAAGCTGGAAAGCATAATGGACAAATCAAATACAAATGGATACCAAATAATACAAAGAAAGATCATCTCTATCAACTCCATCAGTCAAAGAAACTATGGGGAAAAATAAAAAAGGGAAAAGTATCCATCAAAGATGTCCACAAAAGAAAAAGCAAGTATTTCAAGAGACGTACAAAGTGTATCTAGCAGTTGGTCCTAATTCCACACACACTTTCGTATCCACCCCTCATTGCTCATCTTCCCAAGTTTGGAGAGGCAAAGGTTCCAAACTATCAACCAATCCATCTCCTATCCCTAAATCCACTCCCTCCACGCCTCCACACATGATATCCAATTCTCAAATTGACCATGTATTGGCAACGACCCTTCATTATAAGGATTCGGAAGGCACTCTATCACGATGTACACATAAATACAAAGTTAACTCTGATATCGATGAAGCAGATAAGGAATCCCAAAGGCTGCATTCAAGTGCATGTATCTTAGCAAAGCAGCTTCTTCAAGTAGGATATCAATGGCACATTATGACAGGGGCATCTATATTAGCAACACCTTGTGATTCAACATGAGCATAAATATTTCAAAAAAATCAAAAAATATAAAAATATAAAAATCAAAATCCAAAAAAATTAGAAAATGGATCGAGAATAGTAAAGAAAACAATCGTCCTCTAGTGAAAACTGCATAGGCGGTGCTTTGGGCAGGTACCATGATGAAAACCTGGCAAATAGGCATCATGTGTAGAATCGAGCATCTACGTGCCCCACTTCAGGTGAAAGCATCTCATCCCATCCATAATAAAGGAAACATTCCATTTGTCTTATCCATAATAAATCCATTCATCCACGAACCATTTATCTAATCCATTTTCATCCATTTGCATCCATAGTCAAAGTTATCTTGATCTTGATGAAAGTTTGGGGCACACTTTACGCTTGCTAATGTAAAACATCTTGGCATGGTTCATTTTCATTGATCCTATCCTATCCAATGTTATTTGAGCCATGAAGCATTATCTAATGAGTCATCCTCTATCTGAACACCTTATCTTATTGCAAGATAATCCTTGGCATCCTTTGCATTATTGCCATATCCATCCATCCATACACCTATCTAGGCATCTATCCATGGCATTCCATACATTGCTAGACACTAGGGGCAGATATTTACATCTTGCTTCGGGAATAAATCTTGATCTATATCCTCCAACTTATGTGGTGATCTAAACATTGGAAAATGTGAAATCAAATTGGTCCACCACTTGTGAGAAAAGTTTCAAATCACTAGCCCATGGCATATTTTGATGAGAAGACATTCCATATCAGTCTGCATCTTTCAATTGAACATTAATCCAAATAATCAATATCAGTTGCGTCTAACGCACCCTTCAAACGTAATGTCAAATCATTCAAACAACTTTTGTTCCAAATCAAGCTTCATCAATCGAATCCAATCAATCCATAATCTTGGGATATCCTTCCCGATCATTGTGTTGATTAACACTATCCTTGCATTGTTGTGCATCCTCAACAATGTTATCATCATCAATCCTTGCATTGTTGTGCATCCTCAACAATGTTATCGTCATCAATCATGATCAATCAAATCCTTGCATTGTTGTGTATCCTCAGTAATGTTATCATCATCATCAATCCATCAATTCGATTAGTCAACCTTAGCTTGGTTTTCAGCAAAATCCCAAACAAAGAACTGATATCGTCACACATGTCCATATCAAAATCGTCAAAATCATGCAAAAATTCAAAAACATCCAAAACATCAAAAAATTAAAAAAAACATCCAAAACATATCAAAAAATCTAAAAACACTCATAAAATTAGAAAAAACATCAAAAATAATTGGAATCTAAACTACATCGTCTCTGAGCTTAAACGTAGGCAAGGCTCATCTTTGATTAGCCCTCGAGACATCAAAATCGAAAAACATCCAAAACACATCAAAATCCAGAAACATTAAAAAAACATCAAAATCAAAAAAACATTCAAAAAACACAAAATCCAAAAACATTCATAAAATCTCAGAAAACCCCGAAACATCGCAAAATCCAAAAATTAAAACATTTGTAAAAATCTTGAAAATACCAAAAATAGCCTCAAAACATTCCAAAAATGTCAAAACATCCAAATATTTAAAAAAAATCCATCTATCTCATTTCACTTTCACTTGAAATAATCTATCATCCATAATAAACTAATCGTCACCTTCATTCTTTGGAAAAAAAAATATAAACAATCATAGCAGCCAACAAAAGCAAGCTTCAATCGTAAAATTAAAAGCAAACAACAAACCTTTAAAACAAAATCAAACTCTTGATCATTTTTAGACATGTCAATCAACCAAGAGGTTATATCAATAGCCTATCAATCAACTTATCAAATCATCATCATCCTATACAATGCATGTCCTAGGATATATCGTTCTGACAATGGGGCATCATTTTGGATATCACCTTGGATTCTTATCCTATCAAAACAAATCCCTTTGGATGAAGGTATGAAGAACATTGGCTTGTTTGCGTACTTGATATTTTCTTATTGTGCTCATTCCAAGGACCTCTCGATGATATCCGAACGAAGGATTTAGAGAGATAGGAATGGGGCAACGATCATTATCTTTTGTTTGTTGTGCCTATTGGATGTTCTTGTAAAATAACTTGGTGAATACTTGCTTTGTTAGGTACGTCCTAGCAAGGTTTCCGTATGTCAAGTGTGAAAAAGATTACTCCTATCTGTTTGTCGAGTCAAAGTCCATCGCACTAGGTACAACACCATCCTAGTTCTTTATACCTTGATGCATTGTATCTACATGTGTTATCAAACATAAGGTAAGTAGCCCTTTTAAAATCCCAATCCTTGATAAGCAAATCATCATCCATCTATCATCATCATTTCTCATCAGCATCTCTAATAAAGTCTTGTTAGATCATTGACTTGTGGGATCCTCTTGTCATCATCTCATTTGTTATTTCCGCGCTAACATAACATCACCAATGCATCCATCATGCATCCATCCTACATCCACAAACCGTCAGCATGCCACATATCATTCATATATCATACATAATAGGAAACAACGATCATTTCACATGCATTGCATAATCATCATCATAATATAGATCTGTTAGTCTAAGCATCTCATAAAATCATACATTTGCATAAAACATCTATTGCATAATCACATCATCATCTCATTTGCATCATCATCGTAATCATCCATAACCATCCATCTTGAACCTCTTTTCGCTTGATCTCTCGATGGGGCAATGTACCAGTGTACTTCTTCCCATTGGGGCATCCAAAAAAATCAGAATTTTTTTTAATTTTGATCGCGGCAAGTTTATTCTTTGAACCAACGCAACAAGTACATTGCTTCAAAGAGGGGAAAAATGTAGACATGCAAAATTACCATTATGCATTCAGCAAGTAAACCAGGCTTCACATGCATCTGCTCATTTAATTAATCAATTTCACCTTCATCCATTCATCAGATAAATTAAACTCATTAAGTTCATTCCTAAGGTTGTTCCTTTTAATCAAATAAAACAAACATTCATTTAATTAAATCCAAATGCATTTTCCATCCTTTTCTGAGTTAAATAAATCAAATATTTAAGTCATAAAAGTCAAAAGCATCCTAATCATCATTAAGCTAACCTAATCCTAATTAGCCTAACCTAATCACCCATCACATCCTCTAGATAATGCCACTTGCACAAATAAATCAATTTATTGATTTATTAAATTCCTTATTTTCTTTCAACATGGCATTTATGGGGAATATTCCGTCAAGTTTGAATTCAAAATCAAGTGGACATGTACATCCAACAAAGCAATTAATGAGCTCTTACATGTCCCTTGCACAAGTCAAGCTTAGCATTTAACTCATCTTGTCATCAAATTAAAATTTGAAATTTCCCCCTCTTGGGCACATTTCCCAAATCTTGCACATCCTCCAGCCTATCACAAGTTGACAAGTGGCTTCTTTTCATTGGCTTGTTTTTGATCCCACATTGCTCTCTTATGAGCACTCTTAGCATTTGAGAATGTACAAATAGAGGCTTCATCCTTGATCAAATCCTCCACAATCACTCATGCAAAGTCATTCTCTTAAACTGGGAATTCATTTTGTCCACCATCATTGGAAATATCAAGCTTAAGCAAGGATTGGGAAAGGGCTATTTTCTACAATAGCACCAATCCACTATGGGATAGATATATTTCATGTTTTTCTTTGTATGCTTTTATTTATCTTGTTATTTGATAGCATTTTAAAACATGTTAGATATCTCATATGGATGTTAAAATATTGCTTTGTTTTAACACTAATCATGCTTGTGTATGTTAATTATTTAACCATTTCCAGATTTTAAGGTCCACACTATTATACAAATATATCTTCTTCTTTTAAAAAAAAAAAAAAATCCTATAATAAAACCATTAAATGAACTTGCTTTTAAAATGAGTATATTACAACCTATCTCCAGGAAGTGATAAACACAAAAATAAACACACACACACACACACACACACACACACACACACACACACACACACACACACACACACACACATATATATTAAAAAAGAAAAAAACTAATTTTCCTAGAAATAAAATATAGACAAAGGAAACTAAATTTTTTGAAATCAAATACACACAAGTATTTTTAGCAGAATATAATTTTCCTAAAATCAACAGTAACTTTCTTCAATAGACACACAAATTTTCTCAGAAGAATTTGCAATTTTCTCTAGCACAAAATATGATGAACAAAATGGGTTGGAGAGAAAAAATTGGTATCAATCCCCAAACCACAATGCTAGAACTAAAAAATGGGTGAAGAATAAAAAAAACCAAATCAAACAACTCATTTCACACCTAACTCAATTCAAAAGTAAGCATAGAAAACACCAACCCTTTTCCAATAAAACTTAAACCATTTTAATTACAATCCCAAAACAAGTACACAAATTTGAACAATAAATTTAGAACTACCATTAAAATGGTTAGCTATTAATGAACTTGTAGTCCTATGCTTTGCAAACGGAGTGATGTGTGTGGAAATCTTCTCTCCGCTCTTTCAAAACAAACCTTCAAAAATTTCTCCCTCTTACCATGACAATTTTTTGAAAATTTTTCTTGGATCTAATTTTTGTATGAATTCTTTTACAGACAAAGGAAAAGAGAGACAAAATTTTGCAGAAAACGTTTCTGATTCGAAAAAAATCTAAAAAAAAAAAATCAAGTTAAAAAAACTCCTTATTCCTTCCCATTAAATAAAAAATTCTTTTAGTTTTCAAAAAAAAAATTCAATCAAAATAACAAGTTTCCATTGCCTTTTAGTTTTTTAATAGAAAAATGAACATGCATTCATCCTTTTTCTTCTTTTCCTGATTTTTTTCCATTTAGAATAAAATCTTTAAATTTTATTTTTATTAAATTTAAAGCTCATAATTATCACACAACAATTAATAAAAAGAAAAATCTCTTTTGTTTACAAAAGCAACATTCAAGTTAAATTAGCAATTTCCTTTCCAAATGAACACTTATCACTTTTCTCCTTATTTAATTTTAAAAGTCATGATTATTTCTTAATTTGTTAATAAAACTCTTTATTTCTAATATTTATTTTCAACTTACTCTTTAACAATTAATTCACTAAATTAATACGTAACAATTAAAACATTAAATTATATTATTCTTTCTTTTTCTGATTTTTCCATCCCAATGAAATCTTGCCACTTTTATTTTTATTTGATTTGAAAACTCATAGTTATCTCTCAACTACCTAATTAAAAGTCTCTTTATTCTAATGTTTATCCTTAAATTAATACTTAATAATTAAACCATTAAGTTGTATTTTATTCTATTTTACAAGATAACTATTTATAATTATAACCACTACTAATTACATACTTTCTTTATTTATTTTCCCTTATTTAAATAACCACGTTTGAATTTATCAATCTTTAAAACTTAATAACTTTAAATTTAATAATTAATTTAGCAACATTCATCTAACTATTTAATAATTTAATTAAATAACATTAATTATCTCACAAGGAAACACGAAGCATAATCGTCAACATAAACGACATATAGACAAAGATCAAAATCAATGACCAACACCAAGCAATAATAAAATGAAGACGAGGTCATAGATGATCGACACTACCAGATACAACAATGGGGTGACCAACTTGGACGGGGACACTTTCTTGTCAACTCCTTTTTTTTCAACATCATACTCGTTGGGTTTTATGGGACATGCTCAAACCTGACAACGTAGGTGGAGTCAGTGTCTTGTACTTGCATCCTGCAAAAATTAAATGTTAAGCATATATATTCAAACAGAAGCACACCGTGAGAAGGAATCGCACTGTAGTAGGGCACTCGCGAACGAGTGATGCTACACTATCCTCTCACATAAACCCCCCACTAGTAACTACAACATCAAGAATAATAATAACATCATTAAGCTATACTAATCACATCATAATCATCATGAAACAATTACTAGTCTATTGCATAACAACATAATAATACATCTAGATATAAGCATAACTAGTTAAATTCAACCACAAAGTATCATAATAACATCAATGTCATAAAAGAAGTATTATGATCAACAAGTAAGCTAAGCTATCCAATTAAATATCTACATCATAACACAATAATGTACCTCATACCCACAAGAGTACCATTAGAAGCCCTTGTTCCATATTCCTCTTCAGATTCCTTAGCCAGACTACCTACACATCCCAAGTGAGAATGAAGGGGCACTACATCCTCCCCCCCTAAGACTTGACTTACTGCTGGAAGTCGCACGGCTCAAAATGGAAACATTAACACACATTAGTCCCAAAATTTCTCTAATCTATAATTGTTGTACATCCTCTTTCTAAATCATTACAATAAGATTAACTATCTGGCTACACATTTGAAAATAATATCTTCCTAACCATTTTTATTTATAAATCCTTACATTTCTTACAGTAAAATAATTTGTTTTAACACTAATAATATAGTAAGTAGTCCAATTAACTCAATTTTCCATTCACAAAACAAACATCTTCAAAATCTCATACAAGGAAAACACATCATATGATTACTTGAAATTAAAAAATACACACCATATCATTTTTCAGTAACATACTTCAAGTCACAATTTACAATTTTCAATAATATCCAATCTATTTAATACCATAGAATCACAATACACTCACATTTATGATAGCATGGCTATCCCTCTTTTACATCAATATGCATAAAATATAAGAAATATTCTTCTAACACATACATACATAGTCAGATCACTAGGAAATGCACAACACAAGGCTACACAAGGGTCCATTTGGACACCATAAAGTAGCATACTAGTCCATGAGCTAAGAGCCAATATCCATTTCACATAATCCATACCTCACACTCAGTGGCTTGTTGGTGTTAGGCCACAGACATATGATGAGACCATCCAAAAAAGACCACAATGACCCATTTCTTGTTGTATAAGGTGGTTAGCCTCCAAGAGATGGTCATCACAGACAGGTGGGTAGTGGGTCCTAGCTGTGTAACAGCCTCACATACCCCCATCCTCAAGGTTCCCTGTGTCTACTTCCTCGTATACACTCATGAAGTATACTTCATATGTCCTTGGAGAGGAATCACAATACAACACATGGCCAACATAAAAAACAATAAGGATAAACTAATTTAGCCACCAAAGACAAATAAATTTCAAATAAAGGTTCAATTTCAGCAATACAGCAAGAAATCCGTGCAATTTAAACACTAAATCAAATGTAACCATGAGGGCTATGAACAAATGAGATCACAAGGTGTGGCTAACCCATCACAATCAAATATAAACAAGGTGTCAACTTTCACAATCAACACAAAATCATCAATAACAATAAAGAAAGTCCACAATCTTTGAAATTGCACTGTACAACACTACATGACTAGATACTAGCCACCAAATGAGGAAGGAGGGAACAACGTCAAGCTATAGCTGTAGCACTCATGTGGTGTGGAATGAGCATGCCATCCACATGGCTCAAAGTGTACTCGTCGGCTACACCCTGCATCACGTTGTCACATGACATGGACTAGCCAAGTGGCCCATGCACTCCTTGGCTGCTCACATGGGATGTGCACCTTAACACCCATCCCGCATCATCTCTCAATGCGGCATGGTCATACACTAGTTGGAGAAGGCACACACTAGTCACATGTCACATGGCAGTGTGTATGTGGCTCCGTGGAAGCAGGCATGTGCTAGACACACCCCGCATAGCGATACCTCATGGAGAAGGCACATGTAGGTACTCATTGTAGACAAAGGTATACATGGCTAGGACATACCCATATGCTAGCCGACCCAAACACTATTGAAAGCAAACATGAGTATCCCTCTACAAGGTGTGAGGCCCCATTATGCTCATCACACAAGTACGCTATCATAACAAATTCTCATAGTTTACCTTCACATGTCTATGCACTTGGCATCATGTCCTCAAGCCCAACTCACTACCATTAGCAACATGGCATCATCACCAACATTGTGTCAAAACATCAGTGGGGTGTGGCATCGTATCCATTGCATCATGTTAGAACATGTGTAGATACAGTATACATAATTATGTATATAAGAGTATATTAATATGGGGTTACTCAAGTTTCACATCTCATATAGATGAGGTTGACTTGATAATTCTAGCTCAACGTACCTACAGATGGCTAGGAATGCACTAACAAACTGATGTTGTTGTACTCAAAACTATGGGGTTTAGGCTAACACATATGGATCAAGTAGCTTGACCCATCATGAGCGAATGTAGTGGGTATGCTCCACAAGGATTGATTGAGCTAAGGTTGCTATGCACTGCCACTATTC
Source organism: Sequoia sempervirens (assembly GCA_007258455.2). Classification (NCBI taxonomy): domain Eukaryota; kingdom Viridiplantae; phylum Streptophyta; class Pinopsida; order Cupressales; family Cupressaceae; genus Sequoia; species Sequoia sempervirens. Next base: position 317,724 of record VDFB02374143.1, read on the forward strand.
GTATGCTATACACCCCATCCCTTAGAGTAACATGGCATCTACTATCCCTCCACAAATTGGGAAGCTTAGAGAACCAAAAGAAAAGTATAAAAAAAATACTATCTTTTGGCTACTCTTGTGACAAAATTATCAACCACACATGGGTTGGCCCCCAATCTGTAACACACATGCAACACATGAATGGTATGGTTCTTTCCACACCAAGGAAAACAATAGTTTCCCCATGGATGGGTACGTAGTATCACCATCGCATGGCACACAAAGCAAGCACAAATTTAACACAATACACAAACATTGCACAAATACTAGTTTCCACAACATAGGGAGTACATTCATACCTATTATCATAGAAAAAAAATATTATTTATTCTCATATGCCCATAGATGATTGATGCCACATATCAAATACAAGTACTCCCAACATCCTCCATACTTTTCCTCCAAAATTTCAAGCTCTTTAATCACTTTTATAAATCCTTAAATAACAACATTATCCCCTTCATCTAATTCAAAGTTCACTTTTATCAACTCCATTAAAGCTAAGATTAATACACTCACAAAGAAACTTTCATTTTCATCTCATGCAAAAACATTGTACCCAAGCTATAACATTTTCATTTTCCCGGGAGAGTACACTTCGCATAGTTACACATCATATACATGCCAAAATGCATTTTCTTTCAACACAAAACATTACCATTTATCTACATAATAGGTTCAATAATAAATAAGAAGAATTGTCATTCAATCACACACCAAAACACATTAATTTTGCATTAATCCAAGATTTTACTAAATGAACATACAACATCACATTTTCTTCTAAGGTAAAACATTTATTTGATCAAACAAGGCCTTTACACACCATCTCAGATACAACACTTTTATAAAATCAAAATATTTAAATTTCTACTTCAAGAAAAGACATAAGAGATTGTCTTAACCCATACACCTAATCATACTCATACAATGCAACATTCTTACCACACTTCTAGCACTCTATGAACTTCAATGCAATAAGATATTTTGCTATATACTGATGCAAATAATATTTTATCAACTTCACCTATGAATTTATACTTATGAAAGCAGTTTGAAAACTCTAATTTATTCATAAAACTTATCATGCACAACATTCATTTAATAAACCTTAAAATTAGCTAGTACATATAAGCATTCAATAACCAATGCACTTTGAGAGCATTCCCTTTACACTTATGCATCCGAGAACACAAGGAGACGAAAGAAGTGATTTCTTTGCAAGGCACACACTAAATAAAGTTTGTTAAATTAGTTTTCAAGATTCTCCCTAAACAATGTTTCATACATGTTACTTGATTAAGTCACTCACTTACACCAACCGTAAAGGAACCATCATAATTCTTTTAACAAATCATTATTTGACAGTATGATTACACTATATACTACTTATATAGTATAATTCAATAAAAATACATGCAATCTCAGTCTAGGATAACACTAAAGTCATTATTTTATCCATTTCTACTTCTAACCTTCATTACTCATTATGAATTTTTAGCATATAGCCTTAAAATCACATAGAATACAATCGACACCCACATACATCAAAAGAGGTAGAATGAGGGAAAGGTGTACACATAGTAGCAAGTCAACGACCATACACTCAAAGAGAAGATGTGAGAAGATAAGACATTATAACTAACTCCAAGGTCATCTTGACCTCACATAGACTCGAAGCGAAGGGACACACGAGAGAATGCTAAACAACATGACTGTCACCCACAAAAAGCTAAGACTCAACATGCTTATCTACACTCGGATGATACAAGGGGATAGAACTATATTCATTTTCACACAACGACTCACCACAAAAAAACATGGCACCAACATTAACCAAAAATCTCAATGCTGCAACCTTGGCTCTCATACCAAGTTGTAATGTCCCATCATGCAAACCCCGAAGGACAACAACTATGGCACAATTTTATTTTATTTATTTAAAAGACTACACAAATGAAATGAACATTAAGTTTCAATGCATGAAATTCAAATGATTATATGCACTAGCAACCCTATGTCCTTTGGGGCATACTTGAAGAAATTACGATAACTAATCCCTATACAAATGCATTTACAAGAAGCATCCCTAAGACGAAAAAACCATGCATTCATAATAAATTTGTTACTTAATCATTCATAAGTGTGAACTCATTTAAAGTAAGATTGTCCTCATGTCAATAACCATAAACATATAATGTAATCATGAGAACCCCAAACGTGCATATCTCCAAGACATATCAAAATAACAATGACCATGATCATCAATCACAGAAGGATATCAATATTACACTATACATTGCAATAATTATATTACATTGTCCAAGTACATAAATTACAACATTTCTTTCCCAATACATCATGAGAATAATATGTCAATTACATGGTATGATAGGTACAAAAAATATACATCAAAAAATATACTAAACTCTAGAACACTTTGCAACTAGTACTTGGCACTGCACGGATGCTGACAAGGGACCCAACAGGGTGTGTAGCACATTCCACCTAACCGTGTGAGTCCGAAGACCCACACCCATTCTAGGAGTAGACAAGAAAGGATCCTCGACAAAGAAAAATCAAACCAAAAACAACAAGACTCAACACCAATCAAGAGTGATAGGAATAAAAAGGAAATCACAACATCAATGGACCACTTTTGGAGGCTTGCGAAGTCAAAAAATCATAAAAGGGTGTACCAACACAGAGAAATACTAAATCTCAAATGAAGCACATGTGAGGCATAAACCATCTTGCCAACAACCACATACAAAGATACACATGAAAAGAGGTACAACCCATGCATAAACCCAAAACCACAATTACAATCAACTTTTGTCAAATATCAAATCAAATAATAAAATCAATATACAACATGCTTCTAGTCTCGCCTCTGGAATCCTAAAGACCAAATTAACCTCAAACTCCAATGGATAATAACATGACATTGAGGGTTTCCACATGTCTATACACCAATTCACAACAAATAGAAAATGACACAAGGGAAATAAAGAGTAAATCCAACTTCAAACCTCAAATGATAGTTACAACCAAGAAATCCTTAAAACCATCAATCACATTTTAACTGAAAATCCATAACAACATTCTAAATTCCATTTGCTAAAAATAACATATTAGAGGAAACTAATATTAAAATCATAAACACTTAACACACCATTAATTTCCATAGACACAACCTCCTAATAATGATATGCATTCATTCATTCTTAAGTTCAACCAGCTTGTATTAAAATCACATTTCCTGAATGCTATAATTACTTCATTCAATTTGCATACTAATCATGTATAATTTATTCTATGAAATGTAAAAATCCAATTAATTCAACTCTATTATACAATATATCTATATTTTTTTAAAAATAAAAATCCTATAATAAAACCATTAAATGAACTTGCTTTTAAAATTAGTATATTACAGCCTATCTTCAGGCATTGATAAACACAAAAACCAACATATATATATATTTAAAAAAAGAAAAAACTAATTTTCCCAAAAATAAAATACAGATAGAGGAAACTATTTTTTTTGACATAAAATACACAAGTATTTTTAGCAGAATATAATTTTCCTAAAATCAATAGTAACTTTCTTCAACAGGCACACAAATTTTCTTAGAAGAATTTGCAATTTTCTCTAGCACAAAATATGATAAAAAAAATGGGTTGGAGAGAAAAAAATTGGTATCAATCCCCAAACTCCAACACTAGAACTAAACTTACGGGTGAAGAATAAAAAAACCAAATCAAACAACTCATTTCACACCCAACACAATTCTAAAGTAAGGATAGAAAACACCAACCCTTTTCCAAGAAAACTTAAACCATTTTAATTACGATCCCAAAACAAGTATAGATTTAAACAATAAATTTTGAACAACCATTAAAATGGTTAGCTATTAATGAACCTAGAGTCCTACGCTCTGCAAACAGAGTGACGTGGGCGGCAATCTTTTCTTCGCTCTTTCAAAACAGCCCTTCATGAATTTCTCCCTCTTTCCATGACAATTTTTCCAAAAAAAATCTTGGATCTAATTTTTGTATGAATTATTTTACAAAGAAAGGAAAAGAGAAACAAAATTTTGCAGACAGAGTTTCGTATTCAAAAAAAAACCCAAAAAGAAACAAGTTAAGAAAATTCCTTATTCCTTCCCATTAAATAAAAAAAATCAATCAAAATAGCAAGTTTCCATTGCCTTTTAGTTTTTGAATAGAAAAATGAACATGCATTCATCCTTTTTCTTCTTTCCTGATTTTTTTCATTTAGAATAAAATATTTAGCTTTTATTTTTATTAAATTTAAAGCTCATAATTATCACACAACAATTAATAAAAAAAAATCTCTTTTGTTTACGAAAGAAACATTCAAGTTAAATTAGCAAGTTCCTTTCCAAATGAACACTTATCACTTTTCCCCTTATTTAATTTTAAAAGTCATGATTATTTCTTAATTTGTTATTAAACTCTTTATTTCTAATATTTATTTTAAACTTACTCTTTAACAATTAATTGACTAAATTAATACTTAACAATTAAAACATTAAATTATATTATTCTTTCTTTTTCTGATTTTTCCATCCCAATGAAATCTTGCCACTTTTATTTTTATTTGATTTGAAAACTCATAGTTATCTCTCAACTACCTAATTAAAAATCTCTTTATTCTAATGTTTATCCTTAAATTAATACTTAATAATTAAACCATTAAGTTGTATTTTATTCTATTTTACAAGATAACTATTTATAATTATAACCATTGCTATTTACATACTTTATTTATTTATTTTCCCTTATTTAAATAACCATGTTTGAATTTATCAATCTTTAAAACTTAATAACTTTAAATTTAATAATAATTTAGCAACGTTTATCTAACTATTTAATAATTTAATTAAATAGCATTAATTATCTCACAAGGAAACATCAAGCATAATCGTCAACTTAAATGACATATAGACAAAGATTAAAATCAATGACCAACTACAAGCAATACGAAAACAAAGACGAGGTCATAGATGATCGACACTGTTAGATACAACAATGGGGTGACCAACTTGGACGGGGACACTTTCTTGTCAACTCCTTTTTTTTCAACATCATACTCGTTGGGTTTTATGGGACATGCTCAAACATGACAACGTAGGTGGAGGCGGTGTCTTGTACTTGCATCCTGCAAAAATTAAATGTTAAGCATATATATTCAAACAAAAGCACACCATGAGAAGGAATCACACCATAGCAGGGCACTCATGAACGAGTGATGCTACACTGTCCTCTCACATAAACCCCCCACTAGTAACTACAACATCGAGAATAATAATAACATAATTAAGCTATACTAATAACATCATAATCATCATTAAACAATTAATAGTCTATTTCATAACAACATAATACTACAACTAGGTATAAGCATAACCAGTTAAATTCAACCACAATGTATCATCATAACATCAATGTCATTAAAGAAGTATGATCAACAAGTAAGCTAAGCTATCCAATTAAATCTCTGCATCATAACAAAACAATGTACCTCATACCCACAAGAGTACCATTCGAAGCCCTTGTTCCATATTCCTCTTTAGATTCCTTAGCCAGACTACCTTCACATCCCAAGTGAGAACCGAGGGGCACTACACCTAGTTCCACCCATAGGTCAAATTAGGCTTAATACCCAATTCTTTTTTTTATTTTTCCCAGTAGTTGCTCCTTGGTCACATGGGTGACCAGGCACTAAGCTCAAGGAGCTAAAGGACCTAGACCCCCCTTTGTTCATATCATAAAAGCCCACCTTCAATAAATAATACAAATTTTAGTATACTAATAATTTTTTTGACTTCTTGTAGGCATCCTAAATATGGTTTTAAGCTAGACATAGTGGTGTAGAAAATATTTCAAAATTTAGGTATAGCTTTCAAAAGCCATATTTTCCTTTTAAAATTTCAAGCTAGCATATAATTCACATATTTTATTGTTTTTAATGATTTTTTTCTTTTTTAAATTATAATAATTTTGCAAATATTTTAATGGTATGATTATTTTTTTGATTTGAAGTCATCTTGTATAAGCTTTTCCATAACCATTAAATATAATTTCTTATCAACTGTTGAAGACTAGAACACAAAATGAACATTTTTTACAAGATAAAGTGCTAAAACATTAAACTTCTAATGTATTTATGTTATAGGATGGCTATTTGAAGACATTTTTTTATCAAACTTTATCCTTTTTTGTGCTTTCTTTTATTTTTATGTATCTTCAAACAATTGCAATGGTGGATTAAAATAACTTCACATTTAATTTAGATAATAAATGAACAAGTGTCTTTTAATCTTGAAGAGTGTGTGTATGCTCTTCTCTCACATGCTTTCATGATCTTGAGAATAATAAATAACACTTATTTTCCTTTTTAGGTGGGATATATAGGGATTTCATCACCCTAAAGGACAAACTCAACTCTAGTGTTTCAAAAAAGTATAAATAACAAGGGATGAATCAAAAGACATGCCTCTTGGAAGTTGTGAGTTTGTCATTTGAGACAAGCCCCCAAGAACCTTTTACTTTGGGGAAGTGAAGGAGAAGGTTGTATTATCCTCTTATCTAGACTATTTGACTTTCCTACACTTTAAAATTTATAGTTTAGGCCTTGCATGCCCTTGTGGCATATAGAGGATTCCTCAAAAGTCTTGTAGATAGAAGTCTGAGTAATTTGTTCATATTTTAGTATGGCGCAAGGTTTAGTATCAAGATTGAGGTTACTCACCATGTACCTCCCTTAGTAGAGATAGAAAATATTTAGAGATAATTTTGAGAGCCTCCAAACAAAGAGAAAATGTGAGCTCATTGCCACTGGATCCCTACCTATTGACTCTTGAAGAATATGTACCCTGCACTATATTGAGGTATTTTATTATGTGGGCCCACACTAAGATTCACTCCCACCTAATTAAATTTATGATTATTTGTATATCTCATGTGTCTATTATTGTTAGATTAAAAACTCCCCATTTCAAACCTAATGGGGACCTTATCCTGTACAACCCTATTTATAAATCTTCTATCTTTTTTTAATTCTAGTATAATCTTTGAAAACCAAAAACCCATTTTTTAAAAAGTCCACTAAAAATAGTGTTAATAGTGTGATGCCACCTCTTACTAGGTTTCAAGAAAATAAAATCATGGAAAAAAATAGTACAAATCCATTTGAAGCTAGTTAGTATGGTAAAACCAACATTATACAAGATAACCTTAGACTTGATGAAAAAAAAATAGTAGACCAACTTGAATTATATCCTATGTTTATTTAGTTTATGCAAGATGAGCTTACTCAAACATATCCATATTGCTTCATAGGTTTGAATAAAAACATTTTCTAGATAAAATTATAGAGGATGGTGCTACACCCTCTTATAGTTTTGACCAATCCAAATTAAGATTCTAACAAAATAAAATGTATTTACATATAGCTTCAAAAACTCCTTGTATGATATGTATCGAAACATAAATGTAGTTATCTCAAGTGTCAACCAACACAGAAAAGTATCTTCACCATACAAGAGCCCATAGTTACAGTAAATGTCCAAAATTATCACATGAAAACTTACAAAAAGTAACCACTAACCCCCTTAACATTTATCCCTTCCTAAAAGAGGTGTTTCCTACCTTTTCTAGTTCCACATCTTCTAATCTTATTAATAGGAACATGAAATCACCTACCCTACAACAAAGAACATTTTCTAACACCACTCCTCTTAAGATTCAACATAACTTACCTTATTAAAGCATTCAAAAAAATTAAAATTCATTTCCTTCAATGACACCTTTAGTACAATCATTACCACGTTTAACTTTACTCCGACCATCACCAACCCACTTAGTTACAATTTCATCTTAAAATTCACCATAATAACCCATAACATCTTACCTTCTACTTCCTACATATAAACCTAACTACTAACAAACCTCATGAATATGAACAATAACATTACACACAACCTACAAATACATCAGAATATATTCAACCTTCAGCATATCAAACTTCCTTAATCATATCCCAACCCATATACCAAAAAAATTCAACATGTCTACCTCTCTTAAATACATAACAATCCCCTCTCCAATTGAACTTGTTGTATGAGGAATCCTTTGAGGTCCTCTTTGATGGAATTATTACTCCTTTTGTGGCTTGTTTGTGGATGGTCATCAAAGCTCCTATGGACTCCCAAGTTTTGTGTATTTCATTTTTTTGTGTGGCTACTTTATAAGCTCATCTCGAAGGCCTAGGTGCTCCTATTGCCCATGGTGGCTAAGAGTATTCTCTCTACTGGAGTGTTTGCAATCTTCTTGGCTCTATAGATGGTGTCTCCTATTGAGGTGGATATCTCTCCTATTGAGGTGGATAAGGGTTCTAAGGGTGTGGTGGGTTGATTATGCTTCTTAAGTAAGTTTTCTCCCTTGCAACTCCAATTGAGGTGGAGACCACTCCTATTGAGGTGGATTTTGGGTATGTTGGTGAGTCTTTGCTATAGTAGACACGGTACTCTTAGTAACTTCTCCCATAGAGATGGAGAGGGAAGTTGGATGATGGGTTTCTTTGGCTCCATCAATATTACCACTAGTTTTGGCTTAGAAATTGGTTCTTTGAGAGATAGGACTATTGTGGGGATGGTTGTATTAGGAAATGTTGTTAGGATCAATATATTTGAGCATGATTATGTAATGGTTTTAGTTCCTTTTTGAATTACTTGTAGTTTTTTCTACCTTTGGGGTGGCTATTGTTGTTGGGATGTTGTTTTTGTTTGCAGCTTTAAGGGTGGGCTGTTGGCCTATTTTTCTGGTTGGAAAGCTTATTTCATCTTTCTTGTTTGGTTTAGGTTTGATCTACTAGTTGTGAGGCTTGTTTCATGTTGATGTATGGGATCAGATCCCTAAACCCTAATTTGAACTAATAAAAAAAAACCCCCTCTCCAATACTGCCAACAACAACCTTTAACATATCAACCACCCCCTCAACAACTACAATTTAAATGATGTAGTTCAATTATTGTATCACTAATTCTATACCTACGTATTTCAATGAGAAACCATTTTAAAACTTATAAGAAATATGCAACTAATACCCAATTATATCATTTTACAACTATCTTGAAGAGGATAACTAAGCATTGTAATAGAGTTGATAAATTTATAGTTTAAAATATTTAATGTGAAATAATATAGTAGATGTCACTTAGATAAAACCTAGCATACCAATAAACTCAGATCACATCAACAATAATATGACAAATATTACTTATATAATAACTTGGGTTTCATGGAATAATATTTGCATAGGGTTAGCTTAGTTTTCATGAAATGAACTTCAGACCCTCTTAAGTATTCGTGCTAATTAAATTCTTAACCTTAATGAGGTTTAAGTGGAAAATTTCATCCAACATGTTGGATTGAATTTTATTTATTTGGATGGAGGTGTTAAAAGAGGGTTTGCAACCTAGCTATGGAAGGAAGTCATGTGCCTTGTCTATGATTCCACATTTTTCTTGCGTTTTGGCTACACTTAACTCACTTTCCTTATCTATGTTCCCACATTCTAGATGCATATCGATTAGGGAATTTGAAACTACTATTGAAAACACACTGATATTGAGAGGGGGGTGAATTAGTATCTATAAAATTTTAAACCCTTAAGATCTTAAACCCTTCAACAAATCTTAAATTCAAAATTTTATCAAGATCAACAATCTTATAAATAGATTAGCAATACTTAATTAGATTAGCAGTAATGAAAGATGATACAATGAACACAAATGCACAAGATAACACTAGATTTATCTAAAAAATCCAATAAGGGAAAAACCACGGTGAGGGTTAACTCATAATATATGAAGCTCATTGCTGAAAAATATTACAATGTTGTTTTAGGCTCATTGCCAACAACTTGCAAGCTAAGGCACACAACCTTTGAGAAAGATACAATGACCTAATGAGACTCACTACCCTATAGAAGGATACACAAAATTACAATAAAAAACATAAACATAAACTATTATAAAAGAAGCATCTAACTTATGTTGATGTTGTAGTCCTTTTTTACGCAATCACATAATCATACTGACTTCATACACTTTATATTCAAAATTCTACTCAATCACAATTTACAATCCAAAATTACCTTCACAAATGATTTTTCCTTCTATAAATATCCTCGACAACAACTCAAAACCCCAATTAAGTCATCTCCAAGATGACCTTTAGATGAAACATATGACATTGCATAGGTTGGATCCAAAACATATACATTATGAAAATAAATTGAGTTGTGGGTCAACACTTAGCATGTTAGGGCCCAAATACATCACAACACATTCTCCAAAGAAAGATTAATTGATTAGGATCAACTACAAATGAAAAAACCAATATTATCATCCCAAATGACATCAATACCACCAAAACTGTCACTTTTCAACTTTACACCATTGGGAGAAACTAAAATTGGATCATGTAGACTAAGATGTAAGAATTGTAGTCCATGCATAATATCTCTTGAACCTTTTCCTAAAGTGCCTGATCATCATATGCTTGCATAGCTAAAGAAACCCACTGAATATACAAGAACAAAGCATTCTAAACTAACTGTAGCACACTATTATTTAAAAATTGAACTTGAGGACAACCAAAACACCTAATACTACCAGGTAGTATGATTTTAACATCATTGAACATGTCTAGAAAACTAAAAGACCAACACTTCTCTTCTAGAGGAATGTGAAGCATTCCAACACACCTTCATCATTACAATACTCTGTGAGAGTACAAATTGAAACACATTTATCTATAACTTTCATTGCAGAAGGTGTAAAGACCTAAATTCTTGGATATAGCACCATTATATCTTGACCAACTTATCTTTTGAACCACAAGACTAAATCTTGCTATGTGGAAGGATGCAGACCAAAACATCATGACTCTATCTTAGAGTTTATACTATGAATGCCCTAACAAAAATTTTGCAACTTATCTCTAAGTGTGGTACACCAAAAAACTAAGATATCAGTGTAGGCATGCTGAAAACACACTAGAACAAGTGTATCCACATCCTCATCATACTTAAATATCAGAAAAAACACCATTCTTCCTCATACTGCACTACAAACTTGCACTAACTCATATCAATTATCTTTGGAGTGTATACAAACTTTAGTACAAATGTTTGACATCGATGAAAAACCATATTGAGTTGACATCAATGAGAAAACCTATTGCTAATAATATCTCCTTTTTTCATTGATGGAAACACTCATGTCTCTACAAGGCTTCTCTCCCCCTTTAACATGAAGTGAAAAGGGCATGATATCTTCTATTTACAATATCCATAAAAACCTGTATGAACTCCCGCTTACTATATGATTTCTACAACACCCCTCTAAGATAGAGATGCCAAAAACTAATGCTATATGATTTAAATAAAAACAAAAAGATGTTGGAATCTTCCGCAAAACTATATAGAGACAAAATTGTCTTATATACACTTTGGAAACTCCCTTAGAAGGTAGAATGTTCTTGTAGATTACCTTAAGGTGTGCCAAAGTTGCAACCTAGTTTGATTTAGCTATGTTCAAAATAGATTTTGACATTCAAATTGTATGATTAGATACTAACCCTCATCCATACTACTAGGAGCCTTCATTTTTTATCAACATTTTCTACTTCCACAAGCAACCGAGACAATGAAGCAAGTCTTGAGTTGACTACTTCCCTCAACTAACCAAACTGCTTCTTTATCTACTCTCTCTCCAATCCTAAATAAAAGTCAACTAAAAATGAAAATATTCTATTTGAGCTCTTATTGATCCATCCATGGCCTTTGAATAATCATATACCTCAACCAATTTAGTAACCTATGACTCCATGGAGTCAATCTAATCTTTGATTTTTTGGTGGAGCTTGGCTATTTCAAACAAAATTGATAGTGTAATGAATTCATCAACACAATCCTTAAACATATTTATTTTTTCCTGCAATTTATTGTGTGCACTAGCACATTGGTTAGAAGCTTCAACCATTCTCTTGTTAGTTATCCTCCTCAAGGCATTTTTCTTTTCCTTTTGATCAATGTGAGAAGAATGATTCTTAAAATAATCCATCAGAAGCTTCAAATTCTATTCCCGAGGAAAGGAAGAATCTATATTTACCTCTTGTAAACATTCTTGAATTACCTTTATAACATCATGTAATATTTCAGTCTTCTTCAAATGTTCTTATAGAATATTTTTCCTTGTTGAAGCATGCAAGATATCACCAAGCTACAACTAATGAAGGGGATAAATGTTTGCAAATTCCAATTTTCCTTCATGAGTAGGAATTTGTACAAGATTGGGTGTCACCACAGGTTGTAACTGCATCTACATAGTCAATAGGTCCTTAAAAGAATCTGATGATGAATAAATATAGCCTCTATACATAGAAGCATCTTGCTTCTCAACTGCTTTCACTTAAACATCTTGAACTTTCTCAAGATTACCTTCTTTCTTTTTCTCATCATTCTCCTTCCCCTTTTCCTCTTCTTCCTCTTTTGCTTTTTCCAACTCCATATTGGAGATTTCTTGCATTTTATGCACATTGAAGACTCCTTCTCCTTCTTGTTTTCTAGAGGGTCCTTGTATTTCTTGTCAACCAAATGTATCTTCTACATATGTATTATCTAGGGGAGACATATTTTTAGTTTCTTGTTTATCCATAGGCTCTTGTACATTTATTTCAATATTAGTATCATGCATTTTTAGAGGCTCTCTTGAATCAATATTAACTTCACTTTCCATTTCATTAATTATTTTCTTTGTAGTATAATTAGTTTCATTCTAAATCTTCCTTTTTACATCTTCATTCGTTCTCATCCGAAGATCTATTCTTCTCTTGGTGTGGAGCTCTTTAGCTTGTCTCCAGACAATATTCTCCTTTTTTGTTTGAGAAATAAGGATCCCAGTCTTGTCAATTGCTTGTTGTTTGAACTCTTCATCATCCTTAATGGTAACTTCACTCCTTTGTCTTAAAGCCTTAGCTAGGCTATCTAGAGATATGTCAATAGTGTCATTGAAAGGAATTTTTTGCATTAGCATATATTCAATGAAAAAAAATTCAATTATCTTCTTGTCTTCTAGAGGAACATCTGAAAGCAACATCATTGTATCATTTAATAAGTCATATTTAAAAATTCCATTAAGTATTACACCAAACTTCAGAGGGTCATGTATGACTAGAGGAGCCTTCTTAGTCTTCTCTTCAACAATCCCCTTTCCTTTCTTTTTCAATAAGGAGATTTATTCTTCTTCTCCTTGACTTGCACATTTTTCTCTTTTACTCAAAAAAAAATATTATACTTCTTCTTCTTTATCCTCTTCATCATCATCCACATTCATAGGGTCAATCTTTTGTCTTTTTTCCTTTTGTTTAGGCTTCGTATGCACAACATTAGTGGCCTTTTTATCTAGAGATATTATAGACACAACTTTTATTTTACTACCAATTGTTTGTGTAGACTCAAAAGGAAACAAAACAAATGAAACAATAGGAGTGGACCTACTTGATCTCGTTAGGTGTTGACTAACTTCTAGAAGAATAGATCTAGCAATGGAAATCTCTGTAGGGACATAAGAAGAAGTGCCCAATATCTTGTGAAGCTTACCTTTACTTTTTATCTTTGAATACCATGGAGCACCCATCTCCTTAAGAAAATTTTCAACTTTCTTTTCATTGGCTTCATCTGTCTGCTTTTGGTAAATCTCATCCATGATTTCTCTATATATACCAAATATTTTTTCTTTGGGATCCTTTGGTTTTGACAACAAAATATCTATATAACCTTGTACAAATTCTTGTTCAATGTCATAAGAAAACTTAGGAATCCATGAGGTTCTCAACTCTATAGTTTCAATGAAGAAATAATCCTTGTTAACCATAAAATTTACCTCATTCTTATACTTCTGAACCAAACTAGATGGTATCATATATCTGCTCTGCATCTCAGTTTGTAAATTTTTAATGAAAGCCTAGTACAAAGTGTTGTATTATTGCTTATCTTGAAAACTATCCATATGATTTTGATTTGTGTTGCTACCAGAGTAAACTTGTCACAAAATTTACCTCCAAAGCCAAGTAATTAATTTAGGAAGAATAAAGTAAGGCATATTATCAAAGAGCCAAACCTGAAGTTATTATTGGTTTCCTTTGTCCTCTTCAATTTCTCCATTAGTTGATCTCTCAACAACTCACATTGGTCAAAGTTGGCATTCTCTTTCACCATTTAATATGTGGTGTGAATTAGAGTGGTGGTGACAGAACCTTCCATGTTTATGAAATATATTTTGTGTGAAATACCCATTGATGCATGTGCCAAACACCAAGATCAATAATATCTTTTACTGTTAGGGCTCTCTTATTGAATTTGGCACCAATGACCTCTATAACTGTTTCATTTTTTACAAATTTTAACATCGACATTGGTCTAGAGGCACACCGACCAGTAACTTCCCTAATAGCATCCTTTGTGATCATGTAGGGTTTTTATAGCCAAATGAAATTTTTATGAGTGTGGCTCAAGATAATTCTTATCTATTCCTTGCTTTCACAGAAGTTTGGAATTTTTTTCCAGATTTCCAACCCTTTTGAAGCAACATTTTCATACTCTAGCTTGTATACTTTATCCTCATTCAACAACTCATGCTAGACTATTTCAAAGAAAGGAGTATGTTCAATCTCATTTAACTATACATGTATATGAATACTTATATCTTCACAATATATGACATCCACTGGAACACTTGAAAACACACCATCTTTGTCCAAATCCATTGAATTGAATGAAAACTTCTTGTATTTGGGCTTGGGTTTCTCAACAACATCAATCACCTATGGGGTCACCATAGAAATTTCTTCAGAGATCTTCACACACTATCATTAGGGTTTTACAAGGAAAGATTAAAAACCTAGAACACACTTCTTCACCCAAACTGAAAAAGTCTTGATTGCAAATGAGATCAAATGATATAAAGACCTACATAAAAATTCTTTCAAAAGCCCTAAATTTCTACCATAAATGAATTTGTACTTTGTTAGGTAAACCCTCTACCAGATTTCTTTGAGACATCATAGGGATAAAGTAAAATTCAACACAGCTCTGCAAAACATTCTCCTACTTTGGAACCTTCATCAAAAGGTTCATTTTTGTTCAACAATTTTGCACACTAATTAAATTGATCCATTTCTTCTTCTATGTTGAAATATTTAGCATCTTGTCCTTTTTTGGGGGAAAAAGGATTTGTAAATGAAATCTCCCCCTGAGATAATGTTCTATCTTAGTTTGTCTTGGATCTTGTGCAAAATGCACAAGAACAAAATCACCCTTTTTCCCATTTTCTTGAACTTTCTTTTCCTCCCAAACCTTTTCATACCCTGCTTTTGTTGATTTAGAGTTTCATCCTTTTTCTAGTTTTGAACAGATGGCTTCACAAAACAACTTCTACAAAAAATTTATGTATGGCCAACCTTATTGCATCTATAGCACACTATGTTGTGATCTTGAATAAAATTGTTCTTCTTAGCCTTAGTTTTGCATTTTGTAGCCTTGTGACCAAAATTGTTGCATGCATAAAAATATCCATGAAATGAAACATCACTGAATCTTTGAGGAACAAAATACATTCTACCCATGTTATCATTCCTTCTTTGTCTAGATCTACAACCAATAGCTTTATGTCAAAATTTATTGCAAGAAAAATTATGACCTTGAAAAGATTGATTGAACCTGGTAGGAGCATGTTGTCTTGTAGGTGGTGGACCTCTAAATCTTCTTTGTTTCTATATGGGATGGAAACCACCTTCTTTCTTGCTATCTATTTTTGTCTTTTCATCTTCAAAGAATTTTTTCTTAGAATTTTCAGTGCAATATTTTTCCTCCACTATATTAGGCTTTCCTTCTGCCTTGAAGTTATCATATAAGTTTTAAGATGAACTAGTTATAAGACTTTTCCCTTTTTCAAAGCCAAGACCAAATTTTCCTTTAGATGAATTTTGAGAGTTAATCAAATCATCAGGAATTTCATAACCTCCTTTCAATTTCAAAAATTTGTCAAATTTTTCTTTGAAATATTCCAATTCTTTTCTCAAAGAAACAATCTCTTCTTCAAGTTTTGAACATTCAGTTGTATTATCATTGATCTTGGTATTCAAGAAATCTTCAATCCTCTTTCCTTCTTCAACCCTAACCTTCAAATTAGAGATCACATCCTCTACCTCCTTGAGTTTAATTCCACATCCTTCACTTCCTTCTATTTGTGCTTTTAGCTTGCCAATTTCTTCTTTTGATTTTCTAGCTTGTGCCTTCAATTTGACAATTGTCTCCTTTAATTTTTTAAGCATGAACTCATATTCAATTTTAAGCATTCTTGATAAACATCTAGATATTTAAGAGTTGGCTGGAGTTCTCCTTGAAATTCTACCTCACAATCATTTCGATTGAGGTGCTACCCTTCAAGTTCTATTGACTATGGATCTGGTTTTGGAGAAAGCATATCATTATTCATTGATTTATATTCCATGTATTCAAGTGCAAGATCTATCTTAGCTATTAGGATTTTCAAATACATTTGGCTCTAATAGCTATTTTTGAACACACCTGGCTATTGAGAGTGGGGCTGAATTAGTTTCTATAAAAAATTAAACCCTTAAGATCTTAAACTCTTCAAAAAATCTTAAATTTAGACTTTTAACATGATCAAGAATCTTATAAATAGATCAAAAATACTTAATCAAATCAATAGTAATGAAATATGAGATAATGAACATACATGCACAAGATAACACCAGATTTACATGGAAAACCCAATAAGGGAAAAACCATGATGAGAGTTAACTCATAATATATGAAGCTCACTACTTACACATTTTAAAATGTTATTTTAGGCTCACTACCAAGGACTTGTAGGCTAAGGCACATAATATTAGGGAAATATGCAATGACCTATTGAGACTCATTATCTCAGAGCAAGATACATGAAATTACAATATGAACATAAACATGAACTGCTATGAAAGAAGCATTTGACTTGTGTTAATGTTGTAGTCCCTTTTAACACAATTACACTTGAGCATATTGACTTTGCACACTTCATATTTAACATTCTTCTTAATCACAAATCACAATCTGTAGTTACCTTCACAAATGATTTTTCCTTCTATAAATATCCTACACAACAACTCAAAACCCCAATTAGGTTGGCTCCATGATGACCTTTAGATGAAACATATGGTATTACATAGGTCGGATATAAAACATATACATTATGAAAATAAATTGAGTTGTCGATCAACATTCGGCATGTCATGGCCTAAATACATCACAACACATTCTCCAAATCATGACTAATTCATCAAGATCAACCAAAAATGAAAGAACCAAGACTATCAACCCAAACAAAATCAATACCACCAAAATTGTCACTGTTCAACTTTACACCATCGGGGAGAAACCAAAACCCTCATGCAGAACAGAATACATAATAACTATAGTCCATGCACAATATCTCTTCAACCTTTTCCTAAAGTGTCTAATCATCATATGCTGGTGCAACTAAAGAAACTCATCAAATATATAAGAAAAAAGCATTCTAAACTAACTATAGCACACTATTATTTGAAAATTGAACTTTTGGACAACCAAAACACTTTATACTGTAAGGTAGTATGCTTTTAAGATCAATGAAAATGTCTACAAAACCACAAGACCAACACTTCTCTTATGGAGGAATGTAGAGCATTCCAACACACCTTCATCATTACATTACTCTATCAAATTATAGATCGGAACATGCAGTTATCTATAACTTTCACTACAAAAGGTGTAAAGACTTGAATTCTTAGATATAGCACCATCATATCTTGACCAACATATCTTCTAAACCATAAGACTAAATCTTTCTCTATGGAAGGATGCAAACCAAAACATCATGACTATGTGTTAGAGTATATACTACAAATGCCTTAGCGAAACTTTTGCAACTTATTTCTAAATGTGGTACAACAAACATGTAAGATATCAATGTAGGCATGTTGGAAACATATTGGAACAAGTATACCCACCTCCACATCATACTTAGATATCTGACAGATCACCATTCTTCCTCATAGTACACTATAGACTTGCACCAACTCGTATCAATTATCTTTGGAGTATGTACAAACTTCAGTACACATATTTAACATCAATGACAACACCTATTGCCAAATACTACTACACCTATCCAAATTCCTCTACTCAATCAAATTTTTTTTTGGAGGGATCGAGGGATGTCCATGAGATCACATTTTTTTGGGGGGGCATTTTTCAACAGCTCAAGTGCATAGTCAATGCTTCCACATTTTACATATATGCCTAATATAAAGAATGCTGGGAGAATTTTGGGGGTTTAAAATTTTTCAATTGCATTTTCTAGTAAGTTTCTGAGCCTTTAAAAAAATTCATTTTGTGCATTTCCTACTAACATTCAATTTTACGAATATCAGTAGATGTTGACCCTTCATTTTAGTAAAATTTTTTCATAGAGCCTAAGCAAGATTGTATGTTTGGGTTTAGTAATGTAATTTTTAGAGAAATCCTTTCTTGTGTTCCAATGTCAAAAATTTGAGATTATTCACTTTGCATATCTTATGATGTCTTCTTGGAGCATTGTATCCCCATAACAAGTGACATTTCAACCAATGCATAAATTATATAGATGTGCATGAGAAAAATTATATAAGGCAATCTGAATACCTAGTAACCAACCTTAAAAGAACTTCGACAACTAAATACAAAATTCAAGAACACCATCAAAAAAATAGATAAGGGCATAATCACTGATTGAGTTTGGTAATTTCTATGTGCCATGAAACATTAGTATGTAAGACTTCTCACTATCATGAACAGTGCCTCAAGGGAGTGAAAAAATACTAACTTACAAGTGATATGAGATTGGAGAATTAAAACAAACTTGCTAGATATCTTATCTAATGATATATTGCTACAAATAACCAACTTTTATCATATATCATTTTAAGGCCTCCAAATTTTCTCTAAAAATGCTCATCTAAAAAATTATTGCTACTAAGGGAGTATAATTTTATTCGATAATAGAGGTAGTACTTGTAAAGAAACTGTATTTCTTGTATTCTCCAAAGTTAAAACCAACAGCTGCAACATTGGCTCCATTTGATGGAGCAGAATCTAAAACTTACCATCGTAAATTCAGCTGCTCATGAGGTAAAGTATTATTTTACAATTATGATCTATAAATGATTCTTCCCAATGATGTTTCCACAAACTTGTTCAAAGAGTTAAGTACTTGTGGGTACATAAATTTTTCCTTGTAACAAAAAATCCACTTTAAAGAATATGATAGCTCTTGTGATTCCAAATATTTCCACCCATTACTCCTTTAAGAAACACATATGCAAATTTAACCAAACAATTGCATATTACATCAGGTTCTTGAGAAGGAAGATTAGTTATTTGTATAGTAAACTTAATTTACTAACACCAAATCTTGATTATGTCTTTTGTTGAGAAAATTTCCTTCATGTTATAGCTATCACAAATAAATTTTGTATAAGAAAATTGCTTCACATACCCTAATTAGAATATATAGTTTCTTTTACCGCACTTACTATTCCTTCATTTTATTCAAGTTGAGAAGTGCTAAAATAGCTGTAAGTAATCAACCACAAACTCATCTAATTTTTCAAGGTTTTTCCATTGAATTTTTTCTACCTTACAACCATTATGTAGGAATCTTTGTCTTCCCATAATGCATGGACTTAGTCCTACCATAGAAGAGATCATTTATATCTTATATTATGCAAGTTGCAACAACACATGCATTCAGGTTATAAGTATCAAAGATAATAATTAGCTTTAAAATCATCTTTAAACTACTACATGGTGTTCATGCCTACGAGGATAATTGCCACAATTTGTTTATTTGTAGAAAATAAATTAAATAGTTTTACTATGATTTTGGTGTAACATGACCCAGAGCTCACACAATAACTCAAACTTATTTGAAAACAAATTTCAAAGCTCAGATTCACATGAATTCTCTAGCAGAGGATATATGCATATGTTACAAAAAGGTCAGAGGATCCTACAAATTGGGCATTTCACCTCATTATGGGATTAATTATCTTAGCCTTGCAATAAGTGAAAGTCCAAGTTTCCTAACTATATATGAGGAAAAGGGCTTTCCCCTCTAATTGGGGTTAGCTCTTCTAGTAAACCAAGTTTAGATGTTGGTACTCATTTTCTTACCATTTGAACTTAAGCTATTGAATCTTTACTAGTAGTTGGTCAAGAAAACTCCAATGTCTGATAGTATTCATTCCCAATTTTCATTAGAGATTTACATTTTCTTGTGCTTTAGCTTGGTTCAAGAAGCAATACTAAGTCTACATGGTGACTGGTAATGAATAACAATGGTATTTTTGTAATTAATTTAACTGAAAAATAGTTATATTTATTTGGGGTAATCATTTGGGAATTTATAATTTTTATCACTGACATTTTTGTCCAAAATCCATTAGGAAAGCTAAAAGGTTTTCTCACAAAAGTGAGTTAGAAGATGTAAGATGAGAAAATAATAAATTTTTGGCCACATTTGAGTGTTTATAATGTAAAAGGAGAAAAGGTCAAAAGCTTATTTTCCTTTCAGCACTTAAGTGAAAGATTGGAGGGAAAACAAATGAGTTTGTTTTCATTTTATTCTTTCATTCACATTGTAGGAGAAGTTTCAGGGTTTCAAGTAAATGGTTTTGAAAGAGTCCAGAAAAAACATGGGATGGATTAACCGACACACTCTAAGCATTGACCGCTTATTGGTTGGGCCCACTCTTAACCCTACCTCTCCATAGTGTTTCCAAATTCGTCGTTTGAGGGATTCCATTTCGGTTGAAGCTAATCTCCCTCATTCAATGATGGTAGATTAAATAGGATAAGAAGATGGATGGACGTTTCAGTTCAATTTTTTTTTTTAAAAAGTGAGAATTTTAAAATGATTGACATATAGAAAGAATAGCCGCATCCATCTAAACGCCTTTGTTTGTTGTGTAGGAAAAAATAGTAGGTGGAGGAGAGAGTGTCTTATTGTGTAGGAAACAACAATAGGTGGTGGATGAGGGCGCTAAAGAGGATTAAGGTGGCCAACTGGGATCTTCCATGTGGAGAGAAGCAAAGCTGGGTATTCACCAGCTCTCACCAGAGATCCCATTGCAGCCATTTGTATATTCTGCCTATTTCTTGCAATGAGATTTCTGAATCAGTTTTTTTATTTTATAGATAAGAAAAATAGTTATTATTGTTTTGGATCAGATGTAAACATTTTCTTCTCTTTCAAAAATGCATGCTGACCCGCGCTATCATCAGGCTTCTAAAATGATGTTGGGTAAGAAGACAAATCAGTTTTGTCATTGCTTCCAAATCACTAGTTTAGTCTCAAGGCTTTTTGCCAATATATAGGGTAGGTTTCATTTTATAAAATACAAAATATGGGTTCCAATTTTGTATTAGAGAATTGAGGAAAATCAAAGAATTTGGCACCTATTTCATTGATTGTCTAGGATATTAAACTCAGATTCTGACAACAATCTTGCTTGTTGAATCTTATCCCCAATTTTGAAAGGTTTTATACAAAGTTAATTGTTATTCTTATATTGCAGGTAGCTAAAACATATAATAACAATAATAATTTTAGAAGGTTGCATGATAAAGTTCAAATGATATGAGGGATAATAATAATTTTAAAGTTGTAATGGAAGAATAATCTAATAATAACAAGATTGGATTATAAGTGATAGTGGATAGGTGTCATTAAAAAAAATATGGAAACAATTGTCATAGTTGAATTTTTTTTAATAAATGATTTTATATCAAGATTATGTTGTTATTTAAAGTGGGAGACTTTTTACTTGAGATGAGGAGCACAAATCTATTATTCCTTACAACTTTATTAAAGGATTTTAGATCTAAAATAGAATTTAAAGTATTGTTAAAAAGTAAAGGATACTTGCAAAAGTGGCAGTTGTTTTTATTTTTGGACAATAAATAAAAGTTTATTGTTAGAGATTTTACCTCTAAAACAAAGTATAAAGAACTTAAAAAAATTAATAGTTACTTTTATTTTTGAGAGTAATCAAATGCAACTTTTTGTTTCACTCTTCAATTTACTTTTAGTCTTCCTAGTCAATATGTCATCTTAGTTTATTCAATTTGAAAGTTTAGTATACATGTTTAATATTTAATTAAATATTTTTTATATCCTTTTATTCTTAATCATATAGACTTTTTTTTATCCTAATCTTTTTTTATATGGATTTCATTATTGAATTTCTCTTTTTTATAGAGAAACATTGATGAGGGCGCAGCCCGAGACACAAAAAATATCCCACAAACAAGAGAATAATTTTTTAATTCAGAAAATGGAGCTTCTTACATGCAGAGGATCTCAAATCCCCAAGTTCTACAACACATGCAAGCTACATAAAGCTACAGAATAACCCTTTCGCAATATGCGAGCTTGTCCCCCAAAAAAGTTGCCCAAAAATATAAGAAACCCGCCCATAAATAGAGCTCCTCTTTAGTTTGGAGCCAAAAAAACATCAAAATTTGAGTTTAGGCAGTTTGGCGCCAAAAATTACAACTTGAAGTTCAAATTTCAAAAGAACATTTGCAATTGTATCTTCTAGAAAGTGCGCCAACTTCCTGGGGCCATAACTTTTGATCTAGGACTTTGATTCGCAAACCGTTTGAACCATTGGAAAGGTCTCAAAATCAAGAACGCACTTGAAATCTGCAACGCCGATTTCAGCAAGTTTCAGGGCCATTCTGGAAGCTCTAAGTGCCTCAAATCCAACTCGAAAGATTTTCAGGTGCAAATCTGGGAAACTAAAATTGCAATATCTTTCAACCCAGGAATAGAAAATAAAAACCATAAATTGGAAATTTCATTATGATGAAAAGGGTATCCAAAAATGTAAAAACATCTAAAAAATGATAAACTTGAAATTTAACTATTTTTGGGTGATGTAAGATTGCCCTTACACCACTGGATGCTCCTGCATCAAACATTCATTTAGTTCAAACTATCCTCATTACTACTCAATTTTATGAATTTTAAGCCAATTCTAATCTAACTTATGATTATTACTGATTGAGTTGAAGATAAAACTTTTGAATTGAGAATTTGGGATTGTTTATTAATGGGAAGCTTAACTCATCATATTAGATCATATTGAACACTCACAAAGCATCATTCAATTACTATCAAAGTAGTTATGAGTAGCTAAGAAGCATCTTTATATTAGGTATAGTTATACATTCAATCCCATCCATTTCATCTTTCAATTATCTTGTCATCACTCACTATGAAGATAAAATAAAGGTTTTGACCAAGGTGAAAGGGAGGAGTCAACATACTTCCACACCCTAACATGGTATATCTCTAAAATGTGCTCATAAATATCAAGTTTAACATTCAATCGAGGCTCAAAATTAGAAGTGAAACTCAACATGAAAGAATGGAAAAGACATAATTGTAAGAATGACAAGATCATAGTTTTCTATAAATAAATTCACTATAACAGTTATGTCCAGTTGTTTTGTAAAGTTTAATGAAAAAAAACTTTGATAAGATCTAAAGATTTGATGTAGGTGCATTCATGTCCATGGGCAATTTTACATCATCAAAAATAGTTACAAGGTTTAATTTTTTTTTTCTTCAATTTTGTTGTGTTTGTACTTGGTAACTTCATGTCAACTTGCTTTCTCAATAGTTCTATAGGAATACTGGAAATTTATTGCATTTTTTAATATACTTGTAGCTATGCTAACAAATAAATATAGGTTACTTCAAGATTGATTTTATTTCTTATAGGTTCTAGTTTCATGTGTTTATATGTTGCTGCAAAAAGGCAATAAGGATTGGTATTTTTTGCTTCATAACCTATGTAGTATTTCTACATAAGGACTACGTGTTTCAAAGCATAATGCCTTGGTGATGAATTTTATTTCTTGATGCTAAGGTCCAATAATCATGATGTGATGAATTTTTAATATATTTTTTTAAATAACTAATTCTTGACTTCTAAATAAAAGGGTATTTTTATCATTTTTACTTATCTTTGTGTCACTAGGTCAATTATTTTAAAACTTTTATTGTAATTTAAGTAATACATGTTAGGGTTAGGGTGTCATTTACCTTGCGACCCTATGCATAATTCATGTATCTTCAACACTCTTGGAAAGTATGCTTGGATGTTAGAGTGAAATTAATCCAAAAATGTTAATCCAAAAGCTAAGCATCCTCATCCTCCATCTCCTAAATCCATAGAGTAAAAAAAAAAAACACTTGTTGATATCTATCCATCCAAATATTTATCCCGGTCAAAATCAATAATCCCCCATACATCCAACACCTTTCCCACATTATTAGTGGCATGATAAGAAAAATATTAGTTTAAAGTTTGATGTCCCTTGAAACCTCCATAGATTTAGGACATTGTTCTAGGCTCAACTTAGTGGTTATTGGTAAAGGAATACTTATAGGATTATCATTGTGCATGTTGAACCATTCTAGAATAGTCTCAAGATAGTTCCTTTAGTTTAACTGATCCCATTCACCATCCATCACTCCATTCTACAACCTAATCCCCTTATCCCTTAATCATTTGTCATTGGTACCTAGCTATGGGCTACTCCTCCATGCAATCTAATTCCATCTATCTACTTTTTCCATCACTCCTTGCAATCCAAAATCATAATAAAATCCCAATCCATGCAATCCAATTATGGAATCTACATGAAATCATCGAATCACATTTGTGGTCTTGTTTGTAGCCTTGTTGCAAGCCTTGATCCAACACCAATCGCCATCATCGAGATGTATCCTTTTTTATCCTTGTGTTGTTTCAAGATATATCATTCTCATGTCAACAATACCAAATCTTCATCATCAAGATGTATCCTTCCCAATCCTTGTGTTTTTTCATGATAAATCCTTTCCATATCAATAACACTTCATCCATCAAGGTAAGAAAATTTTAAGAGACTTTTTATCACTTTAAGTAATACATGTTAGGGTTAAGGTGACATTTACCTTGCAACCCTATGCATAATTCATGTATCTTCAACACTCTTGGAAAGTGTCCTTGGATGGTTAGAGTGAAATTATAAATTATTTAATAATTTAGATTCTCTATGAATCTTGGTATTAGTATTCATATGCATTCATGAAGAAGGTGGATCACAATGGTGGTAGTTATAGTTCACTTTTCAATAACTATAAATACTTTCCTAATTATAGGTGCTAGGATGGAGGAGTGAGAATATTGTATAACAAGACAATGCTCACATAAGTTAACCACTCCACCATCACATCTCCCCCACCTACTAAGTTCACTTTGGGTCCTTATATCCCAAGATACCATCTTCTATCTCAACCTACTCATCCCCTACTCTACCAATCTCATTTCCCTCTCACCCATTCTAAACATCCCACTCCTATAATTCCCAACTAGGATCAATAAAGGTGCACCTCTATGAATGTCATCCAATATCCTCCCTCCATACACCCCATCCATACTTCTACATCTATTACTCCATTCAGATTCCCTTCATATCCTCCATCTCCTAAATCCATAGAATAAAAGCATAACCACTTCTAACTATCCAAATCCTTATCCCAATATAAATCAATAATCCCCCATACCCTCAACACTTTTTCCACATTATTAGTGTCACGATACCGACAATATTAATTTATAGTTCCTTTCAAGTACATAGAAAATATGTTCACCTATATCTAATAATAATAAAAATTTAATTATATTGTAAAAAATATATAATAATGTAATTTAATAATATATACAATATTATAATATAATAATATGATATATATATATATATATAATATAATTTAAAATAACATAATATAATATAATATAATTAAATTTAATATAATAATAATTATAAAATAATAATATAAATTTCATTGCATTATAACAATTTATAATAATATAATACTATAATAAATTATAATATAATAATATAATAATATAAAACTAATATAATAATGCATTTATTGTAATATGATAATATATTAATAATAGTGGTAATTGCAATGATTTTCATCTATGTTGTGGAGAGGAATTTGTAGGCATGATCACTTTAACCAATTATTTGTTCATTGTAACAAACTCCATATAATTGTAACGCTTCTCAAATATGTTTCTTTTGGATGGCCCCACCTACGTTAGTTAAAGTTTACGTTTGAACAAAGAAAGTGGAAAAATTGCAAAATTAAATAAATAACGGCACTACCTTTCATTATCCTTCCCGTCACTTCCACTGCCAGTTTGGTGGGCCTCCGGTTATAAATTTGTATGATGTTTTATGTATGGTATATGCCTTTGACATGCATTGTTTTAGGAAACTTAGCCAGGTCTAGAGGGCATTGGGACTCTTGAAAAGGTTGCAATGGAAAATCCGTAAATGGAAAGCTATGAAGGGGAGAGGTGAGTTAAGAGTGAATCAGAAACGTTACGAAGGGGAAAGGTGAGGTTAAGAGTGGGCCCGACCACCTAAGTAGTCAATGCTTAGAGTGTGTCAGTTAAGCCCAGCCAAAAAACATGGATGCAAAAAATAGATTAAGACATCATGTTGTATGCTAAGGAAGCAACGTAGATATTAAGACTTAGAAGGAATCCATTCAGTTCACCACGTTGCAAAAAATCTAGAATTTTATGGCACCTTGCAAACATAATGTTATTTCCAAGGTTTTTCACTAGTACTATATCCACATAGCAAGTTATGGAGTAAAGTCATTGCTATATGGCAGATATGCCCTATATTGCACAAAGTTTTAGCCTCTGATAAAAAATGTAGAAAATATCTTTGTTAGGAGTTCAAAACCCTTAGTGGTCTTCTATGGAAGTTGAGAAGCATAATGGGGTGAGGCCACAATAGTGGTTTACAATTGAATTGAGGAAGGAAAACTCACAGAAAATGAATGCATGGCAAAAAAATTGATTTTAGGGGTTTTTACGAACCTATTGGTTCGACCGAACCCATTAGAGGTTTGGGTGAACCCTCCTAATACTTTCCCGCCAAAAAAGCCATCAAAACCCCTTATAGAAGGGAGCTTTGAATGAACCTTGGTTCGAGAAAACCCATAGGGGTTCGCTTGAACCCCTATGGGTTCATTCAAACCCCCTTTATTCCTCATCCCCTCCCCAAGACACAAAGAAAGCTGAATTTTGGCACTTCGGAGCTCGGTTGAGAATGAAAATGGAGGAATCTTCACAAACCCAACTTGAATGAGGTATTCCTCAGAACGAGCTATCCAACAAATATAATTTTAATATGTTTTGGTTTTATTATGTATTTGTTTTTCTAGTTTTATTAAACATAGGTTTTTCATTGAAAATGAAGGTCTATGTTCTGTACATGTGGAAAAATAGCAGATTATCAAAAAATAAAATTGAATTTTGATATATACAAAAAAAGTTATGCATTATACAGTCGCACTATGTCTGAATTATAATTGGTTTGACTTTGAAACTTGATTAAAGAAAAAATATTCAATAAAAAATTGTCCAACTAAGTGGACGCACTAGATATCAGAGTTACAAATCTAAATTCGAAAGAATTAGAATTTTATCCTTCATGGAAAAAAGTTATGCATTATACGGTGTGTGTCACTTTTTAAAAATGTTGTTTTTTGAAAAAAACTAGTTTTCATGGGAGATGGAAAAAGAAGTGAAATTTGATTCCAAAATTTTTGAAAAAAAATATTTTTAGAATCTACAGACAAAATGTGACAATACTCTAGTTTTCATCATCTTCAAATTCTTCATGGTTTAGCTACTATAGGTGCCCGAATGTGAAAATTTAGTTTAAAGAAATAATTTCAGTGTCCAGTTTGGCCAAAAATTGTAAACCACTATTGTGGGATCACCCAATGTGACTATCTAAGGGGTTGTAGTACCAAGTTTTGGAAACAATGTTCAGGAAGTGAGAGTAGTAAATCCCTTGTAAGAGCCCACAATAGCTGATTAGTTGTCAAATACCACTTATTTTCCATCTGGTGTTGTTCATTCATTTAAGCAGAGACTGAAAGGAGGGTGATCCCACAATAGTGGTTTACAATTTTTGGCCAAGCTAGACACTCATATTTTTTTTTAACATAATCTCCACATTCGGGCACCTATAGTGATTAAACCGTAAGGAATTTGAAGATGATGCAAACTAGAGTCTTGTCATATTTTGTCTGTAGATTCTAAAAATATTTTTTTCAATTTTTTTGAAATCAGATTGCACTTCTTTTTCCATCTCACACGAAAATTGGTTTTTTTCAAAAAATAACATTTTTAAAAAGTGATGCACACCGTATAACACAACTTTTTTTCCTTGAAAGATAAAATTTCAATTCTTTTAAATTTAGATTTATAACTCGATATCTAGTGCTTCCACTTGGTTAGATAGTTTTTATTGAATATTTTTCTTTAATCAAGTTTCAAAGTCAAATCAATTACAATTCAGACAGAACATGATCGTATAATGTATATAACTTTTACTGTATGTATTTTTTTTTTATTTGGATCAAGGACTCCAATATCTGGTGCACTCATATTTTTGAATTTTTTTTTTTTGATAATCTTCTATTTTTCCACTTGTGTAGAACAGAGAGTTTTGTTTTCAGTGAAAAAACTATATTTAATAAAACTTAAAAAATAGATAGATAATATAATCAAAACATACTAAAATTATATTCGTTGGATAGCTCGTTTTGAGGAGAACCTGATACTAGTTGGGTTTTTGATATCTCCTCCATTTTCATTCTCAAATCAAGCTTTGAAGCGCAAAATTTTTAGCAATTCTAGTGCCTTAGGAATCAAGGATGAGAAAAGTTGGGTTCGGCCGAACAAGTGTTCGGTTGAACAAAGTAGAAATTTTCAGTCAGACAGGGGTTCGACTAAACCCCTATTCAACTAAACCACTCATACATGGGATTAAAAAAAAGAAATTAAATGGGCTCGACCAAACATTCTAAACATGTTCGGTTGAACACCTTGTTTTTAATATTAATATAGATAGTATTTATATTGTTTTTAAATTTTAACTTAAATTTGATGGCCATATTACCATATTTAAAGATTTTTGTTGTAGAATGCAATAAAAATTTTAAAAAGATTGTAAAATGAGATATTTTGGATAAATTGTGAAAATTTATATAGAATTATAATTATATATATGTTTGATTTATATATAATTTTACATACACTAAGGTATATCATAATGTTTTAAGGGCACCCTTGAATAGATAACCGTAAAGAAAAAATTTGTTGACAGGTAAATTCGACCATCAAATTTAATCCTTGGTAGGAGGGAGATACTTCAGTGAGAGAGGGGGACGAGTGGGAGAGAGATAAAGGGTAGGGGGTCCTAGGGTTTATGGGAGTAGCCTCATATAAAATATTTTGAACTAGAGTTTGATATACCATTTATATGGGAGTAGCCTCATATAAAATATAGGTCAATGTATGATCCTGATGAAATTGAGGAAGAAGAACAAGAGAGGGACAGGAAAAATAAAATCAATACATAGTTTCAAGGATTTGTTAAGTGAGTAAGAGAGCGATGGGAGTAGCCTCATATAAAATATTTTGAACTAGAGTTTGATATACCATTTAGAGAGCTTGGTTTTCATTGAGTTCCTTTCAAAAGGTAGCAATCTTTGACAGGGTATTACTAAAATACCATGGCACTTACAAAATATTCGTCTGAAACTATAGGATCATGTTGGGGCCATCTATAATAACCTGTCTCGATTTTTGTTATCTCGGAGTGGTTTTCATATGGTGTCCAGTTTTTAGTTGATGGAAAAAGTGTCAAATGCAAGCAGTGGAAAGTTGCAAAGTGGTGCAAATTTCATTATGCAACTCATGTGACCAAACAAACTATTCCAACATGTCCAAATAGGTATTTTTACACTAGGCATGGTCCTCTTTTGCACCCAAACATGCGGAATTGCTTCAAGCTACGTTCAACCGGAGTGATCCCTTAAGGGTCCAAAGTGCAAAATTGCTGCAAACTTCAGCATGTTGTTACTCGGATACCATGAGGCTTAGAAACTTTTTGTCTAATCCAATACAATCATGTTGGGCCCCTCTACAGTAACCTCTCTCAATTTTTCTTATCTTGGAGTGGTTTTCCTATGGTGTCCAGTTTTCAGCTAATGGAAAAAGTGTCGAATGCAAGCAGTGGAAAGTTCCAAAGTGGTGCAACTTTCATTCTGCAACTCATGTGACCAAATGAACTATTACAATGTGTCTGAATAGGTATGTTTAAACTAGGCATGGTCCTCTTTCATACCCAAACACGCAGAATCACTCTAAGATATGTTCAACTTGATCGATTCCTTAAGGGTCCAAAGTTCAAAATGGCTACAAACGTCAGCATGTTATTCAGATACTGTGATGTTTAGAAACTTATCGTCTAATCCTATGGGATCATGTTGGGCCCCTCTACAATAACCTCTCTCATTTTTTGTTATCTCGTAGTGGTTTTCCTGTTGTGTCCAATTTTCAGTTGATGGAAAAAGTGTCAAAGGCAAGCAGTGGAAAGTTGCAAAGTGGTGCAACTTTGATTCTACAACTCGTGTGACCCAAAAAACTATTTGAATACATCCAAATATTTTTTTTACACTATTCATGGTCCTCTTTCACAGCCAAACATGTGGAATCGCTCTGAGCTATGTTCAAATAGATCGATTCCTTAAGGGTCCAAAGTGCAAATTAGTTGCAAACTTCAACATGTTGTTACTCGGATACCGTGACACTTAAAAAAATTGCATCAGATCCTATGGGATCATGTTGGGTCCCTCTGCAATAATCTCTCTTAGTTTTTGTTATATCAGAGTGGTTTTCCTATGATGTCCAATTTTTAGTTGATACAAAAAGTGTCAAATGCAAGTAGTGGAAAGTTGCAAAGTGGTGCAACTTTTGTTCTACAACTCGTGTGACCAAACGAATTGTTCCAATGCATCTAAATAGGTATTTTTATGCTAGGAATGGTCCTCTTTCACACCCAAACATGTAGAATCGCTCTGAGCTATGTTCAACCGGATCGATTCCTTAAGGGTCCAAAGTGCACATTGACTGCAAACTTTAGCATGTTGTTACTCAAATACCGCGACGCTTAAAAAATTCTCGTCTATTCCTATGGGATCATGTTGGGCCCCTTTGCAATAACCTCTCTCAATTTTTGTTATCTCCGAGTGGTTTTCCTATGGTATCCAATTTTTAGTTGATGAAAAAAGTGTCAAATGCAAGCAGTGGAAAGTTGTAAAGTGGTGCAACTTTCATTTTGCAACTCATGTGACCAAACAAACTATTCTAACACATTTGAATAGGTATTTTTACGCTAAGAATGGTCCTCTTTCACACCCAATCACGCAGAATTTCTCCGAGCTATGTTCAATTGGATCAATTCCTTAAGGATCTAAAGTGCAAAATGGTTGCAAACTTCAGTATGTTGCTACTTAGACACCGTGAGGCTTAGAAACTTCCCATCTGATCCTATGGGATTGTGTTGGGGCCCTCTACAATAATATCTCTTATTTTTTGTTATCTTAGAGTGGTTTTCTTGTGGTGTCCAGTTTTTAGTTGATGGAAAATGTGTCAAATGCAAGTAGTGGAAAGTTGCAAAGTGGTGCAACTTTCGTTCTGCAACTCATGTGACCAAAAAAACTGTTCCAACGCATCCGAATAGGTATTTTTACGCTATGCATGGTCCTCTTTCACACCCAAACCTGCAAAATCACTTTGAGCTACGTTCAACTGGATCGATTCCTTAAGGGTCCAAAGTGCAAAATGGCTGCAAACTTTGGCATGTTGTTACTTAGATACCGTGATGCTTAGAAACTTCTCATTTGATCCTATGGGATTGCTTTGGGCCCCTCTGCAATAACCTCTCTTGGTTTGTTATCTTAGAGTGGTTTTCCTGTGGTGTTTAGTTTTCAATTGATGGAAAAAGTGTTAAATACAAGTAGTGGAAAGTTGCAAAGTGGTGCAACTTTCATTTTGCAACTCGTGTGACCAAATGAACTATTCCAACGCATCCAAATAGGTATGTTTATGCTAGGAATGGTCCTCTTTCGCACCCAAACACATGAAATCACTTTGAGCTATGTTCAACTAGATCGATCCCTTAAGGGTCCAAAGTACAAAATGGCTGCAAAATTCAGCATATTGTTACTCGAATACTATGATGCTTAAAAAAATCTCGTATGATCCTATAGGATCATGTTGGACCCCTCTATAATAACCTCTCTCAGTTTTTGTTATCTCAGAGTGGTTTACCTGTGGTGTCTAGTTTTCAGTTGATGGAAAAAGTGTCAAATACAAGCAGTGGAAAATTGCAAAGTGGTGCAACTTTCAATTTGCAACTCATGTGACCAAATGAACTATTCCAATGCACTCAAACTCATGGAATCACTTCGAGCTACGTTCAACCGGATCGATCCCTTAAGGGTTCAAGTGTAATATATTGAAATATGTCATTCCACCTATTGTTCAGGTTGTATCTCGGATATATGGTTCCAATGTTTGGGAGTAAGAATAAGAAAATAGCATTGGTAAAGGCATTGGAAGAGATTAGTAACACTGCCCCTATTGAAAATTCAGAATTGAGGCCCCTTAAAAGCAAGGCTAAAAGAGGTGAAAAGAAGAAATTTCTTGAAAATAAGTTAGAATAGGTTGGAAATAGGGTGAGGTTGTGGAGTGTGATATGTTCAAAAGGTTTGTAAGGATAGGGGAGGTCAAAAGTATGTTATGTCATGATGTTGTAGTTGGGAAAATTGGGGTTTTGAATGAAAAAGAGATGTTTGAAGGAGTAAAAGTGGGTAAATTAAAGAGGTAGCATAATTTGGTGGTCAATTAAGTTTGTGTAGGTAGAATGAAGAGTGTTGGAATAGGTTTTGAGGTCCAGGTTTAGGTTTGAGGGTTTCGGTCGCTGGTTAGGCCAAATTTTTTGTAGGGGGGTTCAATTCGTTTTGGGTTCGTCGGTACAAAAATCATGTAAAAAAATATATAAATATATATATATATATATATATATATGCAGCCTACAAGCATGCATTGGGATTATAATATTACATAACATCATATAAACAACAAAACCACCATAAACTTGAATGTCATTTAAAACATACATGATAAATATTCATCATTGAAACTTGAATTGTGGTAGCTTGATCTATACAGAGTCTATTGATGCTAGGGTTCAATTTGTATGATTTTTAAAAAAGAAGCCAACTGAGTAGAGTTATCAACGTTCTTCATAAATCATAATAATTTTTTTAGTAAACTAGCCATAATTTTGATGTTTTCTTGTAGTGTCAAACATTATTTTGTATCATTGTTACAATGGTCTTGAGAGTGGTAGCTTAATATAGCTCCACAATACAAAATTTGGTTTACCTGTGCAGTGTAACAATGGCATAGGCAGATTTTTCTTTCAAAGAACCAAAGGGTGAGTGCACAACTAAAGTGTATAAACACATATCTTTTTGTAATATCAAGGATACTTTTTGAAACTTCCATTCATTGCTAATCTAAAAGGAAAATTCTTATGTATCCTTTGCTTAATTGACTTGTTCCAATCAAAGGCTTAAATATATTGGAATATTTTTATCAATCATTTCATAGAATACCAATTGAAAACATGTTTTTTTCTTTTAGATAAAGTTGTTTACCATCAATCAATTAATTTATTCAAGACAAACCATGAAGGACAACAATGATCAATGTTATGGCTAACCAATTAATAAGTATACACGTGAATAATTCAAGCATGTACATGTGAATAAGGGAAGCACAAGTAGTCACAAACACATATTCCTTGAAGTATACACATGAATACATAGTATACACAAATTAATACAAAGTATATGCACGAATACAAGGTATAAACATGAAAATGCGTAAGTCACAAAGTATACATTGGAACACACGTAAGTCACAAAGAATACACGTACGTTGTAAAGTATACACTTGAATACATGTAACTCATATCTATTGAACCATGAATTTATAACATGCAAATATGGACACCATCGATAAAAAATATTTGTATTAACCAAATATCCATGTACGCATACATCAATATATGTACAAAATAGCCATATAGGCTTATGAGAATGCCAGATAGGCATACAATGTCAAATATATCCAATACAAAATATGTACAAAATTGCCATATAGCATACAACAAAGGTCTCTGGAAACAAAAGTCATTGTTGTCCATGCTCTCAAAATAAACTCTTGCCCTTTACTAGTCGATCAGATGTTGATAAGTTTGGCATTCATTTCTACTGCACTTGAGGAGTGCTCCTACTACTCCTCCTACTAGTGTAAAGTTCTTGGTGAAGTTTTAATTGTTGTACAATAAGAAGTAAAGACATTAATATATAGAAATTACATTATAAAAAATGATATATTTTAAAAAATAATCACTTACGGCCATCTCACGATCACTCTCCATGAGGGAAATATTCGTACGCCGATGTTGAGGTGTGCTCAAGCCCTGTATAAACCATCCAAATAGAAATTAGACTATGAATCAATAATTTGGTTTGATTTTTCACTCAAATTAACATCTATAACAATGAATGTAAATTGAAATTTAGTAATTTTCCTCATACCTCCCATGTCAGAGCCATCAAGGATTGTATAGCAGATGAAACACCGATATCCATTGCCCTCATAACATTTGGAGGTGCCTCCACAACCAACATTTGAAAATAAAACAACAAATTATTTAATCACAAAAAAGTTACAATAGCGATCCACGTCATGACTTATAGTGTATGAGATCTTATGAACAAAATTTTGAGTACTTATTAAACTATATATTTTTTATTATCATGCTTACTATTTTCCTTATCCATATCTTGTTCGAAAGGACATGTTTTTAGGCTTTTACCCATAGCAGCAAGCCATTGAATCATTTGATTAAATGCTTTCATAGACATGTATGATAATTGTGGTGGCATAGAGAAGGAAACTTGAACTATTTGAAAAAATCCTCAAAAGAAATGGGGTCTTGTGGTGATGGAATGCCATTACAAACAAATGCATGTCAAGGAATTTTATCACCATAAGAACGCATTTCTTTCAGGAATTTTTTCAAAAAGTTAATTTCCTTCTCTATGGTATTGTTTCTTACTATTATGGTTTGATAGATATTTTTACAAGCATCCATAGTTTCTTGGAAAGCACCTATTTTAGGCTTTTAGCCATAACAACAAGGAAGCACAAATAGTTTGATAAAATGCTTTGGTGCACATGTATGAAAAATGTGGTATCATAGAAAAGGTGGTGAGCATTTTCAAGAAATGCCTCGAAGAAATGTGGTCTAATGGTGATGGAATGGAATTCCATCATGCCATGAGACCACATTTCTTTGAGGCATTTTTTGAAACTACTAACTTCCTTGTCTATGAGCTATTGCTTACTATTATGGTTTCATAGATTTTTTCTAAGCATCCATAGTTTGTCGTGCAGGTGCACCTTTGCAAGCACATGCCTCCATGTGAAGAAATTGCATCACTGCTTATGTTGACTTTCTAAACAACTATATTGTAGTTGAAATTTTGTCATGTATCAACATCTAGTTATTAGTTATGGAATGTGAAGTAATGATTTGAGTTTGAATGATGTGCAATGCAATGTATCCAATGATATGAATATTAACTACACAAATCTATTAAGTACAATTCATTAGTTAAACTCTTTATTCTATTACCTTTGTGTAGGTTTGAGTAAATCCACTAGCACTGGGAAGTGTTCCCTTGAAACCTCCAATATTACCCTATTCAACATCCAAAATCACATATTCAAATACCATTCGTAAAACAATGCTATTAACATGTAATAAATTTATAATTGTTTACTAGTTACATATCTCGTCGATAGGTGTATTGCAGAAATAAGTAGATGGAGGACTGGTGTATCTAGTCTCAACACTGTGACCCTACAATTTTATTAAAATCATAAAACTAAATTAGTTAATCTTACATTTCAAAATAAAAATTTAATAAATTAAATTCAATGAACATGCTAACTTTTACCTGAGTATCAATTCCATATGCATCATGCAAAATGTTAGCCACCCTCTCCATCTTTGTAGCTGCATACGGATCCTCTGTAGTAGCCTCCTGAGTGTCGGTGGGGTCATATGAACAAGTCGCCCCGTGAGATTGACACACATGGGTTTAAAGGCCACCACTCAAAGACTCCCCTGGATGACATTGTAGAATAGGGCTAGTATGATGGATGACACTCTGGTTCAAAGTGTTGATCACTTGCAATGTCTCTATGTCGGCACTCTCCTTTGTGACAACAGGCATAACAACGTGCTCATGAGGTGGCCTAATGAGAGCTCATCTCCCTTGCCGCGTAGGATCCGGTTGTGCATCGGGCCTATACTAAGCCGCACCCCACCTCTCCCCTAGAAGTCCCTCATATCAAAATAATTTGGGATTTTGTTCAATATGAACTCATTGTATAGTTTCTTAAGAAAATACTAGGGGACTTCACAATTGTTGCATGACCAGTCATCAAATACCATGTACCACCTATCATAAAAACAATTCCTAATCTCTTGGTGGTGACATCAATGAATAGGAAACCTCTTCACATTGAGGGTAGGATATTGATTTGTGCGTGGGTCAGTGAATAATGAACACAAATCACCTTTTGTAATTTTTAAATCCTTTACTTGTTTATAATATGATAGTTTATCTGCATAATATGCCCTAACTACCTACCTCCTATCTTGCCATCCAGTTATTTGTTTGCTAATTGAATCCACATTTTTTAACATATCTTTCAATGAATTTGTGAGGTTCATTCTTTCTGCAGTTGAACCGTTTGGATCACTCAACCTACTAATAAAATCCTCAAAAAAAAAATTGTTGCTCTCAATCTCACTCATTAAATTTTGTTGAGTGCTAGGAGGGTGTTGAGCGATTAGTGGAGGTTGTTGTTGAGGTTGATTTTCTTGTTTAGGATTTTGTTCTTCAGGATTTGGTTGCTCTTCTTGTTGAGGATTTTGTGGGTTTTTGGGTTCATTTGCATCTCCTAAAATTCAAAAGTTTATATATCAAATATAACCTAAAACTAACAAAATCAATCTAAAACTAAGAAATTCAAAACAAACAACAAACAATACTTGCCTCTCCCACCTCTTCATCGTCGTGGCGACATCCTTGCAAAGAAATATCAACTCTTGTTGAAGATTTGTGCTCAATACCTCCTCCTAGAATGCGAGCATGAAAGTTGGGGGTTTTGGCCATGGATAGAAGAAGAAAACAGTCGAAGTGAAAATGAAAACTTTCACTTTTTTTTTCTTTTAACGTGCTATAATGCGAGCGCATTATAGCACACTTGTGTTAGAGCATTTTCAAACTTTTCTTAGAAAGTGGCCGCGGAATTGCTATCCAACTTTATGCACCCGCCCATATCATTCTATGTCCTAAACCATAGAGCAACAATTTTTGACAATTCAAAAAGATATGGAAAGGACATTAGACGATCATGAAAAGGAATAGTAGGGGGTGTTATCATGTAAAAGCAAAGGGGATGAGAAAAAATATGTCGATCATCAAATTGTAGATAAGAAGAAGATTTAATCATCAAAAGAAAAGGAGGTTAAAGTTGTTGAGAGAGTTGGAATCTAATTAAAACATGAAGTTGAGAAAATAAAGATAATAATGGAAGGTGTTTCTTATGAAGAAGGGCACATGGATACATTATAAAAAGAGTGTTTGCAAGAATTTGAGGCAGTTTAGAAGTTGAAGACTGATATCAAGCACCTTGAGGTTCAAGTAAAAAATGTTCAGTTTACCTATAATGATCTTATAAAGTATTTTGATAGGTCGAAAGTCAATGGTGTTGTTGCACAACTTATAAAAGTTTAAACTAAATTAATGGTAAATTTTGAAGGTGTCTTTCATTATACTCATGGTGTGTAAATCATAACAAAAGGTTTTAATTAAATTAATACCATTTTTTAAAATTGGAGGTTGGAAAACACTAGGTGGGGTAAACCCATAAAAGTGGTTTACAATTCAAGTGAGGAAGGAAAACTAGCAAAAAATGACCACATGCAAAAAAAATTACTTTTAGTGGTTTGAACGAACTAGTAGGTTCAAGCGAACCCATTAAATAATGGCCCCACATTTCCCCCCCAAAAAAAACAAAGAAAATGTAAAAGGAAAGGTGGCTTGCTCAAATTAGAGTTTGAGTGAATCCCCCTTTTCCCTCATTCTCCCCCTCAGACACTTTGAAAGTCCATATTTTTACGCTTTGAAGCTCGGGTTGAGGATGAAAATGGAGAAGACTTCACAAACCCAACTCGAATCAAGTAGTCCTTGGAACGAGCTATCCAACGACTATAATTTTAATATGTTTTGGTTTTATTATGTATTTGTTTTTTTAGTTTTATTAAACATAGGTTTTTCACCAAAAATCAAGCTCTATGTTCTTCACATGTGGAAAAATAGCAGATTGTCAAAAAAAAAAGTGAAAAATATGAGTGCACCAGATATTGAAGTCCTTGATCCAGCCAATTTTTTTTTTTAATTTCTATACATACAAAAAAACATTACACGTTATACAGTCACGCTATGTCTGAATTGTAATTGGTTTGACTTCGAAACTTGATTAAAGAAAAAATATTCAATAAAAAATTAGCTAACCAAGTGGAAGCACTAGATATCAGAGACAAATCTAAATTTGAAAGAATTAAAATTTTATCCTTCATGGAAAAATAGTTATGCATTATACGGTGAGCGTCACTTTTTAAAAATGTTATTTTCTGAAAAAAAAATAGTTTTCAAGGGAGATGGAAAAAGAAGTGCAATCTGATTCCAAAAGTTTTGAAAAAAATATATTTAGAATCTAGAGACAAAATGTCATGAAACTCTAGTTTGCATCATCTTCAAAATCCTCATGGTTTAGCTACCATAGGTTCCCAAAAGTGAAGATTTAGTTTTAAAAAAATATTTCAGTGTCCAATTTGGCCAAAAATTATAAACCACTATTGTGGGATCACCCGGTGTTATGAAATTTGCAACCCACATACTATTGTAAGACCCTCTACACGTAACAACCTAGCTGGTTAGTCACCTCTCGGGTCAATTTGTAGTTTTATGTATCCCCCACCTACAATTCCTCCTTGGGCTCTCCACCCTTGAGCTTTTAACAGGCATAATGAAATAAATCATGCAACCCATTGTGTTTTCCAACTTGTCATTATTTTGTGCATTTATTTTTCAATCATATGAAAAAATGAAATTTAATTTTTACTCTAATGGTTGTGATACATTTTGAATGTAGCTTTAGTTGCATTATTAATATTTATGTATAATTCGATGTAGGAGGTTGGGAAACACTTGGTGTTATGAAACCTAAAACCCACATATTATTGTAAGACCCTCTACACATAACAACCCAATTGGGTAGTCACCCCTCAGGTCAACTTGATTAGTTTTTGTATCCCCCACTTGTAACTCCTCCTTGATCCCTCCACCCTTGAGCTTTGAACAAGCACAATGAAATAACTCACAATCCAAGTGCTATGTTTTTCCAACCTACGATTGTTTTGTGCATTTATTTTTCCATCATATGAGGAAATCAAAATACAACTTTTACTTTAAATAATAGTTGTAGTAAATTTTAAAGGTGTCCTTTACATTCATACTTTCTAAATAACAAAAGGTTTTCATTACAATCATACTATCTATGCACAATTGAAGGTTGAAAAACACAAGGTGTTATGATTATGAGTATATGAATTATTATAAATTGTAATAATTTATTGAATACTACACTAGTGAGTTTTATGACTAATTTATTTGTATAGTATTCAATAGGACTTATACACTATCCAACTCCACTTGTAGGCTATTGTGCTTAATAGTGCACATATCTCTTATTGCACAAACTACATCCCTCTTTGATGGTACTAATATACATATCTCATAACCCTTATTAATCATATTTATACATTTCTACCATCATCATTAAGTCTCTTCCATGGTCACCCTATCACTACATTGATATCCTCTATACTCCTCTTCTAGTATTTCAAGTTACCCATATACCTATGATCAACCCCCCTATAAAATTGACAGACATAATACCCCTATATTTATATACCGTTGATGACAAAACATTTATATGCTCCCATGCCTAGACATACAAAAATATGATTATACATCCTAGGCTCTAGCCATCTTGGCATATAACCATATACATATGTCAGTACAACTATGACAAAACACAATATCCCCAAGAATTAGCCAACAAAGAGACCATGTCGACTCTTATTAGGAACCAACAAACTCACTAGAAATCCTTCCATGAATAAGGGTAAGGTGGTAGCATCTCCATCCCACTTGTTAGGTATAGATGTATCCCATGCATTGGTAACTCATATACAAGGAATATCCTCTCAAAGTATAGATCATTGGTCATCAAATCATAATAGAATAACTTCTTTTGGATCAAAATCTACAAGTTCCTATAGACATCCTCTAAAGTTATGGTAATCTCCCCTATTGGCAATATGAATACACTCCACACACTTTGAACCCTCTCCATAGGGTTCATCGTCATTTCCTAATGAGCTCTAATCTCTAGCATTAATGTAATTTCAAATAATCCTACCACTCTTAGAAACCCTTGATCCAAGTCAGCAAGTTTTATTTGAAGCCTAATAGTTGATAATCTCCTATCATATTATTGTGAAGTAGGTAAATTCCCCTACACTCATCCAAACCAAGTTGTCAACCTATTTCAAAATTAAACCTAAGCAAGTGTCTATCCTAAACTACATAGGTGGTAATCTACACAAGTATTATCCTACAAAAGCACAATTTTTTCCATGCAAGTTAAATATGCAAAAGTGCTATCCCATCCCACATAAGTGTTATATCATGCAAGTCCCTTTCTTACACAAGAACAACTAGTGCTACTTTGCACAAGCATTTTTTTGCCCAACACAAGTGAGATTCCTTTTTGCAAGAATAATTTCACTCCACAAGTGACTATTCATCATAGTAGCACCAATCTTAGTCATGCAAGCACTAATCTAGATGTGCAATCAATAGTTTTATAGAATATTTCTTGAAGTTTCTCCCAATTATACTCTTATGTGT
Organism: Sequoia sempervirens; assembly: GCA_007258455.2. Taxonomy (NCBI): domain Eukaryota; kingdom Viridiplantae; phylum Streptophyta; class Pinopsida; order Cupressales; family Cupressaceae; genus Sequoia; species Sequoia sempervirens. Next base: position 359,081 of record VDFB02374143.1, read on the forward strand.
TGCACCCTAAGCTACCCCTTTGTGCCATAGAAAATAAGACCTCTTTCTTGACATGGGAATAATTCATGATAAAATGGACTTAATGAGGTCTTAATCTAGTGTTGTGAGGCATTTTATGCATCTACACTAGGTCTAGGAACCTTGCAAATTGAATAAAATGCTTTTAACGTTTTGTAAAGGTGTTGTAAGATACTTTCACACTTTTCTAGACTTAATAAGCCCATTTCTCCCTAATTCAACATTATAAAGTGTATTTAATTACACCTTCACATAAATCTAGAAGGCTTGTGAATTAAACTTAATGTTAAAGTAGTGTTGTAATGTGTCTTGCACATTCACATTGGTTCTTGTGCCTTCCTAGGCTATGTGGACCTCATTTTAGTGTTGTAAAGTGTATCTAATCAACTTTCACATTGAATTATGTGTCCCAGTCCCTAATTAACCTTCACATCATCACTAAAAGGCCCCTATTACCCCATTTTATGCATCCTGAGGCTTAAATTGATCAAATACCAGACAAAGTTGTAATTTAGACCTTATTTCCTTACCTCTTGGCATCTTAGTTGTCAAAATGGCCCCTATGGGAACCATTCACCATGAATGGTGAATCAGTCTCATCCAAGTGGGACCCATTCACCATGTGTGATGAATCAGTCCCATTTGGCCCAATTTTGACCTTTGAGCAGGGAAAAAAGTGAAATTTAAGTTTAATATTACTTCATGTCGGCCTATGATGAGGTGTTAACAAGTAAAATAGGAGAATTTCCTATAAATACAACCTTCTAAGCCCTAATTTACATCTCTCAACTCATTTTTACAGGTCATTCATCATTCATCTTCTCAAGCTAGGGTTTCTTCATTACAAGTCATCGAAGATCAATTTTAAGACATAAAAGAGAATATCCTTCATGTTTTACTGCATACTTTTGAGATCAAACATCATGGAAAGTTAATCAACTCTATTATTACATGTTTCATTCCATTCTTTCATTATTTTGGTTTAATTACCTAAAAGGGATTTGACCAAGGCATACCCCCATGCCCTAACATTCCACATCTCCTTCTTGTCTTGTTTGTTTACAGATTTAGGACTGTTGGAAGCTTAGAAATCATTAAGGATGAAGTTGCAAGGTTTCTAAAGTCTTCCTCTCATTCAAAAAGTCAAAATATCAACAAAATCTCAATTTGAAACCCGTAAATCAAAGTTTCGGAAGTGGACACCTGTAGGAAGTCAAAGTGCAGATCAAAAGCTTCAAATTCCACTTTTGAAAATCTATAAATTCAAAAGTGGACTCATTCACCATGAGTGGCGAATGAGTCCCACTCTAGGGTCAATTTTGAGTTTTCTGCACTTTTGAGTACCCTTTTGTTAGAAACGGCTTCCGGTTTAGTTTTGCGAAATTGGGTTTGATTAGCCCAAAATGTTGAATGAATCCCACCAGGCCTGAAAATCAACATCAACAACATTTCAAACTGATTTCCAACCTTTATCAAGATTCCAAGTTTAGACTTTCAGTTTGATTCATTTTTGTTAAGTTTTGCATTCATTTATAGTTCATTTCTGCATAACACAATGTGTTTTCAAACAAGTCACATTTCTTAGGTTTTGTATACTTAATTAATCAATCTCATCAATTATTTTCACTTAGATCATTCCATTTTGTTTAAATAATATCATACAATGTATAATTTGAGTGAACCTACCTAGATCTTTAGCCCTTCTTCCTCCTTTTGGGTGAAAAACCCTAGAAGTGTTAGAAAGGACAAGGATGCCAAAAAACTATGGTTCATTTTGTTGAACCTGATTTTCAAACTTTCTTATCTAATTTGGAGTCCTTCGTCATCATAGATCTAGCTCGTATTTCCCTTGCATTAGGGTTTGCATGATTCATTTGCATGCTAGGTGTTACATTTTGTATTCATAGAAAAGTGCATTTATGTTACATTATTGGCATCTAAATTTATTTAAATTTTCTAAAATTTTGTATTTTTCACTTAGGTATGCATCATAGCACTCAAAAAGCATCAAAACTAGTCAATTTTTTTTTAAAATTATGAAAAAATCCCATACTAGGACTCATTAACCACCCTAGGCGAATTGGTCCCTTTTGACCCCTGAAACTGCAATTTACAGAACTCAGAACTCTATTTTGAAGCTTCTATTTTGTGCCTTAACCTATCTATATTAGTTAGTTTAATTTTTGTAACATGCATTTTGTTACATCTAGCTTTAGTTAGTTCATTTCATGCATTGTTTAATTTCACTTTTTCATTTACAACATTTCATTTTCAGATTATTGCATTGTGTAAACAGAAAATTAGCTTACTTAAAAACTAAAAATTGCATTTCCTTTTAAGTCATTGCATTGTACTTTATTTCCTTTTTCATCATAGCATGTTTTGTTTCAAAAGATGTGGCTTTGATTTTGTTAATAGTGGATTGTATAAGTACAACATTCCCTCTTATGAGCTCACTTTTGATTACCATAATGAGGACTTTAAGAAACATGATCAAACCATTGGTACAATCCTTAATCTCACATTACCCATTTGTGCGAATGGTAATGTAGACAATCATAACACACATACTTGTGCTTCTCCTGATACCTCTCCTATTAGTGATGAAGGTATCTTGGTGAAGGAAGTTACAAGCATTGAGGTTCTTGATTGTCCATTTCCTTATTCCCCTTTGTACGCTATTAGACAACAAGAACATGAGATCATAGACACATTCCTACAAGTCACCTTACCTAGTCTCCATGATCGTGCCAATCAATCTTGTCTATCTCCTAATATCCCTCCTTGATGTAAAGATGATAGGTTGATGTTAGAAGACATCCCTATTAAGAATCATGAAACCCTTGCTCCTCCCTTCCCTAATGCTCCTCCCATTTGGGAAAATCTATTTGACAACCATATTGGTCCTTCACTTGATGCCTCCCCCACTTGTGAGGAAGCTACTTTACAAACCTCAAACTTGGATGAACATATTACAATCTCTCCTCATAGGGTAGAAAATATGTCACAAGAGAATGAGACCTTATAAAAAACCAATAATCAAATAGAATTTTCACTTAATCTCCCCATTATCCATCATCACACACATTCAACCATTAATAATTCCCTTAGTTGTGAGGAATTTATTTTGGATGAACCAAACCTTAATTGTTATGAGCATGTGGTTTGTTGTTCTCCTAAGAAATCTCCTTCTAAGGAGAATATTATGACCCAAGAAAAGTATAAAATTGGCACTAATGATATTATGCCCTTCAAAGAAAATCTAGACTCTCACTTGTTAAGGGATGTAAACATTATTCAACCTCAACTCATCCTTTACCCACTGTCACATAAACCTTCACCTAAACCTAAATTTATTCTTTATCCACCTTCACACAAACAACAACCTCAACATCAACCTGAATTCTCCCTCTACCCACCTCAAACTAATGTATCGCAACAACCAAGTTATAATGTCATTGCTCATACATATAACATTAGACATAGGGGGATTGTACAACACAACCTTTTTTTGTATGTATCAAAATTCAATTTTTTTTGTTGGATCAAGGACTTCAATATCCAGTGCACTCATATTTTTTAATTTTAGTTTTTGATAATCTTCTATTTTTCCACATGTGTATTTTTCCACATGTGCAGAACAAAGAACTTGATTTTCGGTGAAAAACCTACATTCACAAGAAATAAAAAATAAATATAATAATTAGATTAAATTTATTTAAAATTATACTTTTTGGGAAGCTTATAATAAGGACTACATATTCACAAAAAATAATTTTTAAATGAATTCATTTGATCCCCCAAAAGGTAAATCAAAAGTGGTTTTTTATTAGCATTTTGATAGGTGCAAAGGAGACTTCGTTATAGGTATGCTTTAAAACTAGTGGGGTTCTATCCAAGGGGGTTTTATCTAAGGTAGTTTGATAAAACCCTCTTCAATTGGAATGCTTTAAATGGAAATTTTTAAGGCTTAAGTCATTATATTTTCTAAAAATATGTGATTTCAACAAAAATCAAAATCTCCTAGAAATTGTAAACCAACTTTGTGGGATCACCCCATCATTAACAATCATCCATCCTGAACTCCTCAGACCTAGTGGTCTTGAATATTATCCTTTACCTAACATAACAAAAACACCTACATTTTCGCTTAATGTCCATGACATTTCACAAGACACTAATGATTTGCATCTGATAGATTTTCCCTCCTCCTCTAAGAGTGAGAAAAAAATCTCACAATCTAGATAAACTTGTGTAAGTATGACCTCTACTACTAAGTAAGATGTATCTTTGACACCAACCACAAGACCAAATTCTCCCATTGATCAAGAGGGTATCCTGTTCAGACTCCTCCAAGATCATTTGATCACCCACCCTCGAAGAACTCGAAAGAAATATTATTCCAAGACTTCATTCTACACCTATCATAGAGTTCACAGTCACTCCACTAATGAATGTAATACTTTGAGTCATAAAATTCAACATTTTTCAGGAGTTTGGTATGCTTCCCTCTATGGGGGCATCTAATTCCTCTAATTGATCTTGATTTTGACTCTAGCATGCATTTTATCAATCATTTCAGCTCACCTTTGTCTTGCACTAAGTGAGGGAAAATGGTTTAGTAGCCTTGTCCTCATATGTCATTTGTGGTTTCCTCCTTTGTGTAGTCATTAACCTTTCATGAATACATAAGAGCAAGCTTGGGATGTGGATGACATGCCTTAAGTTGGCTCGCATTTGTTTCATTATGTAGCTTATCGAAAACATATGACTTGGCATAGGGCTTTTCGAGTAAGCTCTCATCTCCTCTTCTTTCTCTTCTACTTTAAAGAAATTACTCATAGTATTAGTGCTCACAACCACTTTAAAGTGGGTGCATACATCACCACTCACATTTCATTATGTGATTTTCTTTTTCTTGAGATTCCCTCTCTTGGAAACATTAGGTACAATGTTGTTTAGGATGAGACCTTGCACTTTTCCTCTCTTGGAAACAAGATGAGATTGTTTTCACTTATCATCTCTTGGAGACATTGGGCATGATGTTCCCTAAGACAATACATTGCATGAACTAAGCAAAATCCCTTTGAACAATCCTTACATTATTTTGCTTCAACAATTCCTATGAGTGTCAAGCATACGAAGTTTTGCTTACCTCATAGAGCTTGAAAATCATTTTCCTTTGTGGCACCTTATTAAAGTTATCAGGAGGTATAACTTTGGTATGGTTTGAGCGGGAAGCCCATTCCGAGGCACGAATTTCCCCATAGCCACCTATGTGTTTGAGTGCATACCAACTAGTGTATCTTTCTCACCTTTGGGATTTCTCACCCCGCGGACAATCAGAAGTTCCATGGCCCCAGAGTGAGTATGTTGTGGACTTCTCACCTGATGGACAGCCCAGAGTTCTGTCACCCTAGAGTGAGTATGCATTTTCTTTCCAAAACAAAGGATCCTAGATCTAATCAACAACTAGTTGGACAAACAATCAAAGCTTGATCAACCTTTTCATTTTCATCTTTCTCTTTCTTTCCATTGTATGATTATGTATCTTGATGGTTTGACTTAGGTTCTTGGATCCTGGGGGCTTGACTGCCTTCTTGATCTTTTTCATTCTTTGTCATCTGCAGCTGTACACTTGGATCTGTCTTGAATGTCTACTTTAGTGTGAGTTTGAAGCAAGTTTGTCCTCACACTAAAGTGGGGGCTAAATGTGCCATAGAAAAAAGGACCTCTTTCTTGACATGGAAATAATTCATAATAAAATGAACATAATGACATCTTAATCTAGTGTTGTGAGGCATTTTAGGCATCTACACTAGGTCTTGGACCCTTGCAAATCGAATAACATGCTTTTAACGATGTCTTGTAAAGGTGTTGTAACATATGTTCACGCTTTTCTAGACTTAATAACCCATTTCTCCCTAATTCAACATTATAAAGTGTCTTTAATTGCATCTTCACATCAATAAAAAAGGCTTGTGAATTAAACTTAATGTTAAACTAGTGTTGTAAAGTGTCTTGCACATTCACATTGGTTCTTGTGCCTTCCTAGGCTACGTGGACCTCATTTTAGTGTTGTAAAGTGTATCTAATCACACGTTCACATTGAAATATGTGTCACAAGCCCTAATTAACCTTTACATCATCATTAATAGGCCCCTATTACCCCATATTGTGCATCCCAAGGTTTAAATTGATCAAATACTTGACAAAGTTGTAATTTAAACCTTATTTCCTCACCTCCTGGCATCTTAGCTGTCAAAATGGCCCCTGTGAGACCCATTCACCATGCATGGTGAATCATTCCCATCCAGGTGGGACCCATTTTCCATGTGTGGCGAATCAGTCCCATTTGGCCCAATTTTGACCTTTGAGCAGGAAAAAGGTGAAATTTAAGTTTAATATTACTTCATGTCGGCCTATGATGAGGTATTAACAGGTAAAATAGGAAAATTTACTATAAATACAACCTTCTAAACCCTAATTTACATATCTTAACTCATTTTTACAACTCATTCATCATTCATCTTCTTAATCAAGCTAGGGTTTCTTCATTACAAGTCATCCAAGATCAATTTTTAGACATAAAAGAGTAGATCCTTCATGTTTTACTGCAGAATTTCAAGATCAAGCATCATGGAAAGGTAATCAACTCCATTATTACATGTTTCATTCCATTCTTTCATCATTTTGGTTTAATTGCCTAAAAGGGGTTTGACCAAGGCAAACCCCCATGCCCTAACATTCAACATCTCTCTCTCTTGTCTTGTTTGTTTGTAGATTTATGACTCTTGGAAGCTTGTAAATCATTGAGGATCAAGTTTCAAGGTTGCTAAGGTCTTCCCCTCATTCAACAAGTCAAAATATCAACAAAATCTCACTTTCAGGCCCGTAAATCAAAGTTTTAGAAGCAGACACCTGTAAGAAGTCAAAGTGCAGATTGGAAGCTTTGGATTCCACTTTTGAAAATATAGAAATTAAAAAGTGAACCATTTTTCCATGGGTGGAAAATGACTCCCACTCTAAGGTCAATTTTGAGTTTTTTGCATTTTTGAGTACCCTTTTGTCAAAAATGGGTTTCGGCTCAGTTTTGTAGAACTGAGACTTATTCGCCCATAATGGCGAATGAGTCCCACCAAGCCTGAAAATCAACATCAACAATATTTCAAAACCAATTTCCAGCCTTCATCAAGATTCCAGGTGCACACTTTCAGTTTGGTTCATTTATGTTAAGTTTTGCATTCACTTCTAGTTCATTTCTGCATAACATAATGTGTTTTCAAACAAGTCACATTTCTTAGGTTTTGCATACTTAATCAATCAATCTCATCAATTAGTTTCACTTAGATCATTCCATTTAGTTCAAATAATATCATACATTGTATAATTTGAGTGAACCTACCTAGATCTTTGACCCTTCTTTTTTTATTTTAGGTGAAAAACCCTAGAAGTGCTAGAAAGGACAAGGGTGCCAAAAATCTATGGTTCACCCTCAAGACCCAAGGTTAGAGACATATTAATACCTTTAAGTCCTATGCCATTAGAATTGGAAAACTTCCTCTATGCATTAGTAGACAATTTAACAAACTTGCTAATCCATTTGTTTGATCTAGAGACCAACAACTACCGTTTTTCAAAGTTCTATGATAAAAAAAATAAATAGATGAAGAGTAGACTCTACATGCATATAAGCAAAAAAAAATAATAATTGCAGTAATGTTTTTGAAATTTTGAATATGCAGTTGGCGGTTGTGAAACCCATGTTCTGCAACTGTACCAACAACCCCCTAGCCTACATCTAGAATGGCATGTGAATTGTTTGAATGCCATTACCATAGAACTTTAGCATAAATTTGTAGATAGAACATCATAAATCTCCACGAAAAATGTTATTCGCCATTGTACATGCATAATCCACAACTTCTTCCTGTCAACCCAGTACCTGGAGAATCCTAAATTAATTGAATAATATTTAATGTTGCCTATTCTTTTTTTCGGGCAGAAACCTGATGAAAGGAGTTACAGTCAGACATTACGTATCAATGTAAGAAATCGAAAGAAGCTACTTTCAAAATTTGAATAAACCTTCTTAAAGTATCAAGCTATTTATGTTAAACATAAGAACACTACCAAATGCACATAACTCTTAAAGACGAAGGCATTTGAGATGGGATGATATAGTTGAAAATTGAGTGCAATCTCAACTGTGAGACAAATATCAGAAAATCTCTCCAGCGATTGTTTCAAGGAAAAATTAACAAGGACAGACATGAACACATTGAAATCGAAGTCTTGATTACATTCTTTGACAAATGTACTGTCACAAAATTCGTGTTTGTCACCTAAAACCTAGAATATAAACACTGCGTGTTAGCTCAATTCAAAGAATCATTTGTTTCGTCTGCATGTCAAAGATATACTTTCCCTCTATAAAACTGCTCCCATATGTTGTGCGGGAAATGACATGTGGATAAATCAATTCTCATCACCCATGCAATTATTGCAGATGCCTCTGATTTGAATAACAACAATTGAATAATATGTATTCCTTAGATCTAAAAAGCAACAAATTATGTGATACCACATGAATGCACCAGTAAAACATGATTTAGTGCACAAGTATCAGTCTCACTTGTTTTTAGACCTCTTTGGACACCTAGACAAAATGCATGCTGATGTGGCATCATATTTGATGATTTGACCGAAAACCTTAATTATAAGCAGGGCGTCGTCAAACAAATTGTTGTAAAAAGTTGAGAATTTTTTTAAATTTCCAAGTAGGACCTACCGAGTCCTCTCCCCTATCTGCGTCCTTATTTTATTTGATTTCTAAAAATATTCCTTTATTTTAATACATTTATCATTTCAAAAACATATTTACTCAACAAAGTGAAATATTATTTCAAAATTATATTTTCCTTTTTTGATAAGGGAAATCTTGATGAGTTGTAAGACTAAAATCTAAAATGATAGAGATCAATCTACACAGATGATAATTAACTGTTTGAACATTAAATTAATAATATTTAAATATAAGAAAAATGAAAAATACTTATAATTTAAGTGTTATTTGATCACTCAAATGAACAGTGTTTTGTTTTCTTAATTTTTCTGCCTTAACTCAGAAAATCTGCACTATTAAAAACATAAAATTACTCTTCTAATAACTCTGGTCAGTCATGTGCTCATGGAAATATTGTTCAATTATAAAATATAAAATATTTTAATATACAAAATGTACGACACCTTTTGAACGTTGCATGTAAAATACTAATTTTTCTGGTCAATCATGTGCTCATTGAAATATTTAATATACAAAATATACGACACCTTTTCAACATTGCATGTAAAATACTGATTTTTCTGCAACTATGAGCTGTCCTCCATGTGTCAATTCACATGAAGATAAGAACCCTGTATTTCTTATACCAAATTGAATTTTATGGTCCGAAATGTTTCCATTTCATACAGTGAATATATATATTCTTCCGCTCTGCCCATAAAATGTCCACACGGAAAAATGCAATTATGTCCATGTTCGCGTGAAAGTTCTGATGTTAAAATAATACATTCAAATCAGATTTTTGAATGATGAGAGCTTCAGTGGCTTTGACGCCTTAAAACTTTTGATAATTTTTCCTTGCTGATCTGAAAGTTTCTTATCTGCAATTTAATAAATGTGTATCCCCATGTCAAAATATCACCTAAAAAGTAAAATGCTACCGGTCATGGATGACATATTCATGACATATTCTCAACAATGCAAAAGGTGTTTCACCCACATCTCAAAGCCGTGGTCATACAAAACTCTTGGTGTAGAATTCTATACAAATCTCTTAGCTTATCTCAATTATTGACAGGAGGGCCGGCCGTGAATTATGGCGTTGGAAGCAACTTCCATTTTTGCTCTTGCTGTAACAGTGGTTGCCCTTTTGCTAATTGCAAACTCTCTCAGAAGTAGAAATAATAACACGGCAAAGGCAAAGCCACCGCAGCCTCCATCCTGGCCAATAATTGGGCATCTTTCTCTGCTAGGTAGAAGCAAACAGCCTCTTCACAGATTTCTATCCTCTCTTTCAGAGAGCTATGGCCCAATCATGCATCTGCAACTTGGCTTCCGCCCAGTTTTGGTCATCTCTTCATCAGATCTCGCAAAAGAATGCCTTACAACAAATGACAAAGCCTTTGCTTCGCGCCCACTTATGTCTGCAGGAAAGTATATTGGGTATGATTTCAAAAACTTCGGTTTGGGTCCTTATGGCTCCTACTGGCGAAACATCAGAAAACTTTGCAACCTCCAGCTCTTTACGGCAAACAGAATCGAATCCTTCAAGGACGTCCGCGCCGAAGAGGTTTCCGCTCTCATCCGTTCACTGTTCGAGAGTTGGGAGCGAGAGATCAATCCAGTGAACATGAAGTCGAGGATCTCTGATCTCACTTATAATATCATGATGCGAATAGTTGCCAGCAAGAGATTCTCGTCAGATCTCAGTTCTGAAGATTTTCAAGAAGCGCGGCACTTCAAGAAGTTGTTGGAAGAATTTGTTTTGCTACTTGGAGCATTTGATATCGCCGATTACCTGCCGTTTCTCAAGTGGGTCGATCCACAGGGAGTAGTGTTTGATATGAAGAATCTAAGGAAGAAAATAGATGTGTTTATGAAGAAATTGCTGCAGGATCACCGAGAGAAGAGAGGGTTGCATGCTCCAGACTTGATTGATGTTCTCATCTCTGCAACAGACAACCATGAAATTCAGTCTGACAATAACGACGATGTCGTGAAAGCTACCTCCCTTGTATGTTCTTGTATCCCTTTCTGTTACATAATTTGGAATGATCGCAAAATCTTCTTATCATAGTTTGTATTACATTGTTGGTGTCCTGTGGTCAAGGCACAGAGTGTTCAGGCGAAGCTCCGTGTCCTTGTGGTCAAGAAACTGATCGTTTAAGCAGGGACCCGGGACCATAAAACAACCCATTGATTGACCATAATAGAACCGAAAAGTTGATCACAGCACAGGTTTTTTAAGCTCTTACCTTCAAGATTTGTCTTTTGGTTTTGCAGAGCTTGATAAGCGCAGGTACTGAAACATCCTCTGCGACCATCGAGTGGGCACTGTCCGCTCTACTAAAGCACCCGGATATTTTAGGCAAAGCCCAGCAAGAGCTCGACATACATGTCGGACGGAACCGATTAGTGGAGGAATCAGATCTTCACAAGCTGAAATATTTGCAGGCAATTATAAAGGAAACTTACAGGCTTTATCCAGCGGCACCTCTTTTGGTCCCTCATGAATCTATCGAGCCCTGCACTGTTGGAGGATATCATGTTCCCGCAGGAACGCAACTGTTAGTGAATCTTTGGGCAATTCAACAGGATGCGGCCGTGTGGGAGCGCCCCACGGAATTTGATCCTCGGCGTTTTCTGAATAGCGGCAAAGAGATTGATGTGAAAGGGCAGGACTTTGAATTGTTTCCGTTTGGTTCAGGAAGAAGAATGTGCCCGGGCATGTCTTTGGCATCGATTGTGGTCACTCATACACTGGGGCGGCTGCTTCAGAGCTTTGAGTGGTCTGTTCCAGAGGGCACTGCAATTGACATGAAAGAGGGGTTTGGGCTCACGATGCCCAAATCAATTCCATTGGAGGCCATTGTCAAGCCTCGCCTTCCCCTCCATCTATACTGATATGTCTGCTTACTGCTCGGAACAGAGTTTTTAAGGCCGGATCACGGTGCTCACCCTCACTAGGAATAGTTCTTGAGGTTTTGAGTCCTCATTAGATTTATTTAACATTAAAATTGTATTGATGTTAATGTTCGTAGATTGATAATACAAAAATTAACTATTTGGAGTAGTTGCTCAAAATTAAAATTTAATTTTTAAGTTGTGTATAATATATGTTTTATATATATATTTGGAAAAGAGGAGGAAGGAAGATTAAAAAGAAGGGGTAAAAAAAATACAACTGATGTTTTTATTAAAAATGTTTAATAGTGAATGGAGTAGAATTTAAATTTTAGTTTAAAACAAAATAAGTTTATAAAAATTAGACATATATATAGTTTATTAAATTTGGGTTTTTTATTTATAAATTTTATTTTATTTTTGATGAGTAAAATCTAAGTGGTCCGAACCTAAATAATAAGACATAATAACAAAAAAAATAATGTAAGAGCTATATCAAAAAGGGGACAGTCATAGTCATTCAGTTTTTTCTAGATATTTGTAGGACTAGAGCCATTAATGAAAAGCTCTCGAATAGTAACGAGACCATCTTCCTTATTCTTATCCTTAATATGCAATTGAGTAGCATGTGGAAGAGAAATAGCTAAAGCCAAACATGGGACTTGCTAGAATCTTGCCACTAAGGAGCCTCTTAATCACAAGGCTAAAGGAAAGCAAGAGGGATTTGACTAGCCATTTGCAATCAAACTGATGTAGGGTTTTTCACTTAAATAAACTATTAGTTTTAGTAGTTTATGCGCTTAAAATTGTACATTTCCAATTATTAAATGATTCAAACATCGTTTAGGTTGAGGTCCTATGAGGGGGCTTGAGGATCTATTTTGAAGGAGCAAGGGGTCTCATGAAGTAGCAAAAAAATGGTATAGGATTAATTAGAATATTTTCCTCAAAAATAGGAGCACCTACTTTTTAGCTCAAAAACATAAGTGGGTGCAAATGGGGTGGGGCTAGAAATTGCCCCACCAGCTTTGACTTTTTTAAGCCACTTGTCAATCATATGAAGATTTAAAATTCTTATAAATTAATTTTTTTATTATTTTATATTTATTAAAGCTGCTGAATTGAATATGCAAAATAATAAAATTCATGAGACCACTAGCTTCCATAAATATAAGAGCTTAAACTTTTGAATTTAAACTATGTTATAAAATTCATGGGAGCCTCACTTTAAAATAATCCTAAAAATTTTAGAAGCACCCACTGAAATTTTTTAGTAAGCCTCCTTTCATGAAACTCCACCCTTAGAGATAGGACATGTTAAGTGTTGATTTTTTTGACATGATTGAACATATTTTATTTTGGATTCAAAATTATGATATTTTATCAATGTTTGTGTTTCAAGTTAAAAAATGATATAGTACCGTGTGACACACATATTCATTGATATAAAACTTTATCCAAAGTAATGTTTGCCACATCCATTATTAATTCAAAGGTATCTATAGATTTGCATATTAGTTAGATGCATGACAAACTTGATATATTAATATAAATTATTTTAAAATCAGAGAATTAGATATTGCTGCCAGTAAATGAAACGACGGATACAGTAACGCTGTTAAGAATATTTTAACTTAGTATTGTGTGGGGGCCGTGCGAATGCGAGCCTCCTCTGTCACAAATTATGACATGCACTCTCCGCAGTAGGAGATGCTAGACAGAGCCCTCTTCCTTGTGCAATGAAGTGCTCTCTATAGGCCGTCGGCCTTCCTGATCACCGATTGTGTTGGCAACTGACATGCTGAATGATTTGGGCGAATGATTCGGGCAGTTTCTAAATTGATATGTTGAGTGGGCAGTTTCTAAATTGTTATGTTGAATGCCTTTCTTGTAGCTTCTAAACAGTTTCGTAGTTTCCTAAATCTCTCTGTAGAGAGCCAAAACAAGTTTCCTACAATAGAAAAGAAACATTCCTTTATTGACTTGTTTTCTGTTTTAGCTTGCTGTGATGGCAGTGAATGCTTTTCCTATCTCAGTTTTTAATGAGAAGTTTGATATGTATTGAGAACAGTAATGCTGTAATGCTGCTCCTCTGTTATGAACTCTGCTCTGTTTTTTAATATAAGTCTATGTGCTTAAAATTTCTGTGTGAAAAAATTTGTGTCCCCTGTTTTTCTTTCATTCTGTGTTTTGTAAATTTCTGCTATCTTTATTCTTGGATTGTTTTAGATTCTTCAGATTGACCTCGCCCAGGTAAGTATGCTTCTTCAAACCCCTTCACCTTCCTCTTCTACTCCCTCTACTCCCTTGTTTTCTTCTTCTCACGCATGTAGGATCAGACATCTATGCCTGCCTGCCTCTAAATCATCTAAACAAATACCAGCGATGGCTCCATGTATTACATAGTCCAATCCACCAAATGCTCAGTTGCAAATCGCAGATCTCACCGGCAGAACACGAAAGGAATGATGAAGGGTTACAAATTCAGAGTGCAAATTAGGATGAATATAACTCTTCGACATTTTTAAAACAAATGATTAAAGCTGCAGACTCGAGCTCGGAAAAATAACAATCCATGCCTTACTTGACAATACTATTTCATTTCAATTCTTTTATTCATTACTGCTAATAGATGTTTAGTTGCTGTATGAGACCCAGTAATATTTTGCTTTTGGCATTGTATATGTAGTATAACCATTTTCTGTTTTGTATATTATGTTCTTGAGATTTGGCCTGAACAATGAGAACAATTCAAATTGATTTGATGTTTTTTGTAGAAATTTGTGAACAACGCTTTAATTTGTATTCTTGTTTTCATTTCTGATGTAAGGCTATTTGAGAGGTTGATGTTCAGTCGCCCTTGTTCAAATTTACATATTTTGTCAATAATTATATACTGTTATGGAAGCAGAGTAAATTTGCATATTTTGTAAATAATGAGTATATACTGTTATGTAAGCATAGTAACTATCTGATCAATTTTCATATCTTCATTATTTCCATGTTGGTTTTAAATAAAATTAAAGAATATTTATATTTGGTCTTAAAATTAATGTAATATAAGGGTAAACTCACAAAATTGGTTTACAATTCTAGTGATGAAGGAAAATTGTAAAAGCGTTTCTATGGATTTTGTTTTTGCTTTTTAGGGTTTCACACAAATTGGGGTGTTCGAATGGACCCAAAAGGAGTTTGAATGAAACCCAAGCGAACCATATTAAATGACGGGGCTCATTTTTTTGTTTTTTTAATGACAGACACAATGGAAAAGAGGGGTTTCAATCGAACTTAGGTTCAAGTGAACCTCCAAGGGGGGTTCACTCGAATCTGTGTTCATTTGAATCCCCCATTTCCCCCCTTGTCCCCTCTGGCACCAATTGTTTGCACAATTTTGCTCTTCGAAGCTTAAGTTGTGGATGAAAATGGAGGAGACTTCACAGACCCAATTGGATGATGGTAGTCCTCAAAACGAGCTATCCATCAAATATAATTTTAACATGTTTTGGTTTTATTATGTATTTATTTTTTTAGTTTGATTAAACATAGGTTTTTTACCAAAAATCAAGCTATTTGTTCTGCACACATGGAAAAATAGCAAATTATCAAGATAAAATTTTAAAAAATATGTGCAAGCTAGGTATTGATGTCCTTGATCCAATTAAAAAAATATTTAATTCTTATACATACAAAAAATTTATGTTGTATACGATCCTCTTGTGTCTTAATTGTAATTGGTTTGACTTCGAAACTTGATTAGGAAAAAAAAATCAATAAAACACTATGAAACCAAATGAACTAGTTAAATATCATAGTTACAGATCTAAATTCGAAAAAAATTAATATTTTATTCTTCATAGAAAAAAAATTATGTTGTATATAGTGAGCATCACTCCTTAAAGATGGTGTTTACTAATAAAAACTAGTTTTCGAAGGAGATGGAAAAAGAAGTGCAATTTAATTCTAATTTTTTTGAAAAAAATATATTTATAATATATAGACAAAATGTCACAAATCACTAGTTTGCAACATCTTCAAATTCCTCATGGTTTAGCTGCTATATGTGCCCGAAAGTGAAGATTTTGTTAGAAAAAATTAGTTTAGTGTCCAGTTTGGCCAAAAATTGTAAACCAGTATTGTGGGATCATCTAGAATAGAAGAAACTCAACTATGCTATCATTGAAATATTTGTTAGTTTCATCTTTCTAGTTTTGGGTTGTGGTCATTCTAGGGTCCTTATGGTAGGAAGGTAAGTAAACCATGTTGGGAACATTACCTTTAATCTCTCATACACTTGGCCTCATTATAGAGTCCATTGTACGAACCTCCCAATCCTTGGGAGTTTCTACTTCACTTTCTTTCCTTTTGAAGTTGGGTTTGATTGTTCACCATGGTTTGTTAGTCATTTATATCCATTTTCAAAATGTTTGGTATTGTACCTTTTTTATGAGTCATATGTGTTTCTCCTAAGTATAATACCTATAAATGATCATCCATCTAATATTTGGTCAAGATTACAACACAACAAAAGGAATACAACATAAAATAGAGAAACAACATAGATTTTGGATTCTATTATAATTTATGGATTCTATTAGGGTAAGTACACAAAGTTGAGTCCACGAAACATGAAATTTTTTGTCTTAGGAAAAAAAATGAAATTGGCATTGCAAAAACGGGATCCTGATTTTTCTAAACGGGATTCCGATTTTTAAAAATTGGGACCCTATTTAGCTTCGAGATCTCGAGCCTAAATGAAATAAAGGATCCCACTTTTTAAAAATTGGGATCATGTTTGCTAAAGGGTCCTGAACTGACAGAAAGGGAACGAGATCCCGATTAGTATGAAATGGGATCCCGATTTATAAAAATCGGGATCCCATTTTGTATAAATCAGGATCCTATTTTTTAATGGTATTTATTTTTTTAAAGACAAAAAAATTGCATTTTACTTGCACACGAGATCCTGAATTTGAGCTATAGCGACCTCCACAAATAGTCTTCAGGTACCCGTCCACCCCCATTTTTTAACATTTTTTCATTTTTCATTGAAATTGTCAATTTAGAATAACTATTTTTAGCATGTATTTTTAATTTATTTCAGGTTTTAAGCATTTATTTCCTATTATAGTATAAATGAGGAATTGTAGAAATAGATGAAAAAATGTAATGAAACCCAAAGATTTCTCGATGGAAATGAAAAAATGAACATTGAATTGTATTTTAGAAACATAATTTAGCTTTTGAAACCTAAATTGTTTGATCAAACCAAAAAAAATTGCATTTGAAAACCCTAATTGAAACGAAACTAAAAAAAATTGCATTTCAAAACCCTAGAAATTGAAATGAAATAGAAAAATGCATTTAGAAACCCTAATCAAGCTTTTTGAAACCCTCAATTCAAATTGAAAACAAAAAAAAAGAATTTGAAAACCCTAGTTTGAAATGAAATGAAAAAATTACATTTAAAACCCTAATTGCTTAGAAATTGAAACCCTAAATTGAATTTAAATAAAAAAATTTGCTAAAACCCTAAATTGAAATTGAACAAATCATTTTGATTTTGAAAACCTTAATTTCGAGCTCAAGAAAATACATTTGCATTGCTTAAATGTTTTAAATTTTATTTGCATTGTATGTAGAAAACAAGATGTTAAAATTTAGTTTCAATGTTAAATTATAATTAGATTGGAAAACAATATGTTAAAGAATAGTTACAATTCATAAATTTTATCAATGTTTGTTTGCAAATATAGTTAGCAAATTCATAAATCCAAGTGTACAATTGATTTCCAATTGTCACTTAATTAGATAGTATTGAACATTCATTTCTATTTTATGTTTTGATCTCTCTTAGTCACACCGTGTTTCCATTTCTTGTTGTCAATTACTTGTTAATTAAGCTTCTAGTTTAGTCTAAAATCTCAATTTTTGCACTAGTTACCTCGACACTAAAAGAATCTAAATATTTTTCTTTACTTTCTTTTAGATTCTTTCAATTCCAAACAATCGAAAATAAAATACTTGATTCAACATTAACTAATTTTATACTATACATTTTATATCATAAAATTCATTTAAGTGGGAAATTTTAATGAAAAAAATGTTAAATAAAATAATCTTATATTCAATTTAAAAAATATCCAGTTAAAATATACATCAAAATCAATCTTAATAATACATAATTATGTGTTCCAATTACACAAATAGTCAATCTATTCATAAACTAGGCACTAACTTACAAGTCCATTATTCCAAGTGCCACCCAAACATCACCCTAAGTTCACTAAACCATAAACCCTTAACTCTAAAATCTAAACCCTTAAGACTAAAGAATTCATTTTGTCCTAAGACCTTAAAATGAAATTTGGTGCACCTTAGGCAACTCCACCAAATTTTATTCCCTTAAGCCATTTCATTTTGTCATAGGATCTTATTACAAAGATCCCCTTAAGCCATCATAAATTACCCTACACCCTACACCCTAAACTCTAAACCCTAAACCCTAAAGACATCATTTTTTTCCTAGGCCCTTAATTAAATTTGGTTGCCTTGGGCAAATGTCACCAAATTTTATTCACTTGAGGCATGCCATTTTTTCCAAGGACCTCACTAGACATAGATCCCCTTACTTGCCATCCTATCACCCTAAATGTAAATCAATGTCTTAAGGGATCCTAATATGACATTTCTTAAGGCGATCAAAGAAGTTTTCAAAATTTGGTGAAGTTTCCCAAGGCAACCAAATTTAACAATAATAAGATCATGCAAGATTATAATATGAATGAGATTTCATGATATAGGTTGGTCAGTTGAAACAAGAGCTATCTCAATCAACTGTTCCACAAGAAAATGTTATTCACTAACTTGCAAGTTCATTATATTCCAAGGGCCACCTAAACTTCACCCTAAGTTCCATAAACCCTAAATCCTGAACTCTAAAATCTAAACCCTAAATGTTCACTAAAGCATTCATTTTGTCCTAGGACCTTAAAATTAAATTTGGTTGCCTTAGGAAACTCCACCAAATTTTATTCCCTTAAGCCATTTCATTTTTTCGTAGAATCTTACTACATAGATCCCCTTAAGCTATCCTATTACCCTAAACCCTAAACCCTAAACTCTAAACCCATAAAACCTAAAGCCATAATTTTTTCTTAGGCTCTTGGTGCAGGGCAGTTTGGGCTATGGTGCATTGGGAGTCTGTAGGCTGGGACTCACTGGGCATGATATACAGGCAGCTCATAACAGGTATGGAAATAAATGGGACCATGACTTTGCTTTAGGGACAAGGGACACTTCAAGATGGGGCAGACGACAGGGAGACTGCATTTCAGCTGACTTTCTTTGGGGTGTGCTACATTATGAATAGGATTTTGGGTATGGGTTGAACCCATTTTGAATGAAGACTGCTCTAGATAAGGGACTCAGTGACTGCTTTCTTGTAATTTCATTTTCTGAGGAGGGGCTGCCTGAAGACTGCTTCCTTGGGACCCACTAAGCCTGAAGCACACTGTCAAATGAGAATGTGGCTTACTAAAAGAATGGAGTTTAAATGCTAGGACTTAGGCTGGGGTTGGGCAACTCCATTTTATTTGCCATTGGCTGTGGCATGCAGATCACCAGCCCTCTATTGCAGACTTCATTGGCTACATGAAGCCTTAGTATGGGAAAGCTTTTAGGACTCCTTGGAACAGAACAGTGCAGGTGATCATGGGCAGGACTAGCAGACATGAATCCCCTTAATCCATCCCTATCACCCCTAAGCATGAAATTGATGTGTAGGGGTCCTAATATGAAACATTTCTTAAGGGGATCAAAAATCATTCTCAAAATTTGGTGAAGTTGCCCAAGGCAATAAATTTAACAATAATAAAATCATGCAAGATTATAATATGAATGAGATAAATCATGATCTAGGTTGATCTATTTACGGTTTAGGGTGATAAGATGGCTTAAGGGGATCTATGTCTACTAAGTTCTTAGGACAAAATGACATGGCTCAAGTGAATATAATTTGGTGAAGTTGCCTCGGACCTTAATGAAATTTTGTTACCTTGGGCATCTTCATCAAATTTTATTCACTTAAAAGCCATGTCATTTTGTACTAGGACCTTACTACATAGATCCCCTTAAGGCATCCTACCCTAAAACCTAAATCCTAAACTCTAAACCATAAACCCTATAGCATTCATAAATTGTCTTATATTAATAGTTAATTGTATTTTCATTCAAGTAACATGCCTTAGACATAAATGAGGCTTGCATATTTTATCATTTGTATTCAATTAGGCCATTTATATTGAATGGTTTTAGGGTATTTCCTAAACATGTATCTTACATTTTGAAATTACAAATCTAATGTAGGTTCACTCATATCTTAGAGGTCACATGGATAAACTCAATAATAATTGCAACCCACCTCCACGACATCCATCTCCACCACCTTCACCTCCACCTCCACCCACTCCACCTCATAATGCCCCACCTCCTCAACCTGAAATTGATGGTGCTCGTTTGCAAGCATGAGTCAATTCCAATGTTAGAACCATGCAAGATCAAATCAACATTATTCAAAATGAAGAATGTGTCATACAACTTGTGAGGATGACTGCATCTAGGATGCAAACCATTGTTGATGTTGTCAGGGCTATGGATGGGATCTT
Organism: Sequoia sempervirens; assembly: GCA_007258455.2. Lineage (NCBI taxonomy): Eukaryota > Viridiplantae > Streptophyta > Pinopsida > Cupressales > Cupressaceae > Sequoia > Sequoia sempervirens. The sequence goes on from VDFB02374143.1 coordinate 379,451, forward strand.
AGATGAGCATCGAGAATGGCTAGAGGAGAGAAGAACTTCTGATTCTCGAAAGGAAAATGTAAAGAAATGAAGAGATGTAGTAGAGAGCCACAATAGTTTCTAAATTAAGACAATCATCTTAAATAGTTATGAATTTATGAATTTGGTGTTCAAACGATGGATATTTTGTGTGATGAATTTATAAAATTGGTTGCATGGATATTTTTAGTGATGTGGATTTATGGTTTTGGTTCTACATGGATATTTTTAGTGACATGAATTTATGATTTTGGTTCTACATGGATATTTTTAGTGACATGAATTTATGAATTTGGTGGAATTTATGAACTTATAATGATGAATTTATAATAGTATATATTTTATGACTATCTACTAGATTGAATGATTTCACATGTTTTGAAAATTACATAATAGATATATATGCGTTAGACATAAAATGAGATTTTTTGTGAATGTTTCAAGTTTATTGTTTCTAGTATGTATGCACATGTATTAAAATTGCATATAGTTCTTAAAGTTTGAAATTTGTATGTATGTACATAGTTTAGTTTAATGATGTATGCATCTAAATTATGCATCGCAATTTTATTTTAAATGTATGTAAATGTTAAATTTTGAATTTTGTATGCTCAAGTTCAATCAATGTATATGTGTGTTTCAATTTTATATGACTTTAATATATGTATGCACATCCTATTTAAACAAATATGCATGTGTATTTCAAATTTAACTATTTAAATTGTCATTTTTTAAGTTTGTATGTTAATTTTGTATAATTTAATGTACAGGTGCACACTTATATCTCATATCATGGATGATTTTAACATTGATGACATCATCAATCCACCACCTCAGCCACCTCCCCCACCACCTTCCCCACCACCTCCCCCTCCACCTAATATTCCACCTCCAACACTTGTTGCATATGACGAGGCTCGCTTGCGAGCATGCATAAACGATTAGGTTGCATCCATCCAAAATCAAATCAATGCTATGCAGATTCAAGCATTGATTCCACCCCATGTGAGATGTTTTGCATTTGTGATGAAAAACTGTCAGTGTTTAACTTTAATTCTAGTTATCCTCATGTTGACTTAAGCTTACTTAGGTCAAGGCATTTATTGTATAAGTTAAATATCTCCTGATATTTAACTTTACTAGATATTATTTCGTGATATTTCACTTTGCTGATATTTTGGGATATTTTGCTCTTCAGGATATTTCTCCTTTATAAGGAGACCCTTGGCTATCTAATATTAATGAGGATTGAGTTTTTACATTCTATCTCTTATTGTGCTTTTCAAACATCTTTGTCTTTCCTGGTTTTCACAAAAATGTTGTGGATGCCATCAGGACCATTGATTCTGATCTAGATAGGCATCGATGAGACAGAGATTAGATGAGACAATTTTATGCTGACAGTCTCTCTTACAAAAAAATTTTGGACCTTAAAATAATGAAAACCCAACTAGCCCCCTACTTTCTTGGCCTCGTTACTCGACAGCCCATTCCTTTGAACAAATCTATAATATCCATGAGGTGGTGCATACATCCATAGATGAGTGCACATTTTTGGGATCGATGGTATATGGTTTTGATAGTCCCTTGCATGCTAATTGGGAGTTCCTATTATATTTTTTTGAGGAAACTGTATGTAGAGTTTATTTTAGGACAAAACCCAAATTATTTTGATTTTAAATCATTTTAGGGTGTTGGTGGTGGCATGCCACAATAGAGGTTAGGGGCAAGGGTTTATCCCCAACACCTCATGCATGCACAACCCCTTATTGTTGCTCTTGGTCCTCCCATTTCTGCACCTATTCATCATCGATTTGTGGTCTTGACATTAGGTTCTCTTAGTACACTAGCAGGAGACCTTGATCAACATGCTTCTGTGATAGTGGGTGGGGAGCATAGAGACGATGATTTTGGAGGAGTGTTTTATGGAGCTAGTATGAGTACCACTCTAGGAGTGTTGAGGATCGTCCCACATGTATGTGCTAGTTGTCATCAAGTATGCTATGGACCTGATTAGGGAACACCTAGTTCAAGTGGACATGGAGATTTTGGTGGTTCATTTGGTCTCATCAGTTCATTTGTAGAGTTTCTTACAGTAGACCATCACCTTGAGGACACTGCGACACAGGTATAAATATGCATCTTCACATTCATTTTATAAGAATTTTGATGAATGCATATATCAAAGAAATTTTTACAATACATTTTAACAATCAAACTGTTTGGTGTACAGATGACACTAATGATGGGGAAATCATCCATTCCATGAGTACATACATTGACACTAGTCCTACTCGGCAACCCTTATGGGGTATTTTGATTTCAATTTTTTAAATTATATATGAAATAATTTTTAACTTGAGTTTTAAATTTATAATTGAATCACATATGTGATTGAAATATTTATGTTGGTTTAGGTGAGTCAATTGGCTTCCACATTGATTCCACCCGAGGGGTTGTCCAACACTCCTCCACTATCAACCGTTGTATATTATGAGCAAGTACATTTATATTGTAAATTGTTTAAATTACATTAGTATAATTACAATTTATATTTATATTGTAAATTTATTATAAGCGTTAAATGTCTACATGTATGTCTAGGTTGATACCACAATGAGAATGGGCATCAGACAAACATTAGATGTTGTGGCTACTTGTGAGGCCTCTGATTTTCAAGTTTTTTAAAGTATTTTGTACTCAAAATGTGCAAACTTGAATATATATATATATAAACCTAATTCAAGTATACATGCTTTAATTTCGATCTTGTAGGACTTTGTTAGTGTGACTTTCAGCACTGACCCAAACATAGTTACACCTCCAGGAGGACATGCAAAGTAGGCTCCAGATCAAATGGTAAATTATTTATTTTATTATATTTAAAGTCAATTATAAATTATATATTTTTGAATATTACTTTAATTTTAAATTTCAAATTGAATATATATATTTAATATGAGCTAATAAATGTTTTAAAATTTTTTTCTTTTATAGCACGAGACACATCTTGTAGTTGAGCATGTACAAACAGGTCCTCGAGAAGAGGATGCACAACCTCGGAATATGGTACAATTAAAATATGATAAATTATAAATTAAATTGAATTAAATCATTTTTAATTGTAGACTTGTACATCTAATTTCAACTTTCTTTGTCTTGTTTATGTAGATTGATTCAGAGAATTTAGAGGTTGCTTTAGGTGCACCCAAGCATCCAGACCCAGATATGATGGTAATTTAATTTTATGATTAATTATAAATTAAATTCTCATTAAATCATTTTTGATTGTCTTACATCTGATTTCATCTTTCTCTTCTATGGAGTGTTTTAGGTCATCCACATAGTCCACATGGTGTGAAGAGGTCTCTTGATTATAGAGACGATACATGACCTAGAAACATGATTTTATGGGTTATATTTGTTTATTTCCATGACTATATTTTTGGTTTCTCATGTAGTATGTTGGAATTTATATTTCATGGCTTGAATACTTAGTTGGACTTTAGTTCATGGGTTGTACTCTGATGGACTTTATTTCATGCACTTAATATATTGGTTTCATGCACTTAATATATTTGCATAAATTATGGACTTTATTATTTTTTGTAGATTTTAATTTACACATGTACATTTATACATTTTATGTTCATAGTCAAGACATTAATATAGGACATTAATGTTAAATTAAATAATTAGTCAATAAATCATAATTTACAAACAATAATTAGTCAAGTCAACTCATGTCAATCAACAATTAGTCAATAAATCATAATTTACAAACAAAAGAAATTTGTTTCTATACCACAAAGGATAAAAATTTAAGAAATAAACAATTTACCATATATGATTAGAGAAAAAAAGCATTAATAAATTCTATAGATAATGACATCCAATACTAATTTATAAGTTGTCAAAACAAATAATGACATCCAACAGTATTTATAAGTTGTCAAAAACAAATAATGGTATCCAACAATATTTATAAGCTGTCAAAACAAATAATGGCATCCAATACTAATTTATAAGTTGTCAAAACAAATAATAGAATCCAACACTAATTATAGCTTGTCTTAAGGGGATTCCTTAAGGGGTCCTAATACGACGTCTTAATGGGATGTCTTAAGGGGTCCTAATAAACTATCTTAAGGGGGTGTCTTAAGGGGTCCTAATACGATGTCTTAAGGGGATGTCTTAAGGGGTCCTAATACGACGTCTTAAGGGGATGTCTTAAGGGGTCCTAATAAACTATCTTAAGGGGATGTCTTAAGGGGTCATAATACAACATCTTAAGGGGATGTCTTAAGGGGTCTTAAGGGGTCTTAAGGGGATGTCTTAAGGGGATGTCTTTAGGGGTTTAGGGTTTAGGGTTTAGGGTTTAGGGTTTAGGGGGTTTAACAATAATGTATGCATGATATTTAGTGATTATATAATCAAATATAAAGTTTCAAAGTAGGAAAACATGCACATTTAACAAACAAAATATCTAGAATATCGATTTTGATACATAGAAGTACACAAAGTACATAATTGTGTATGTACATGTATTTGTAATTTGTATAAAATGTTTAATTATGTAAGTATTTATGTGTACATATATTTCATCTCAAAACAATGTTTGCAAAATTTGGATATGTCATCTCAAGAACATCTCAAACTCGTGCCTAGAATGTAGTAGGTATTCACACCACCTAATATCAAAAAGGTACAAGAAATATTAATGAAATCATCAAAACATACATATTTTAATTTATATAAAACTATCTATATGTGCACAACTCACGTACCTGCATTTAAAAGTATTCCACACATGTGTGTAGGTTGAATCCAGGCATCCTCTCCTTTTTGTTTCAAAGTATGAGATCAATGCAATGATGGCTTGAGGATACAAAAAGGGAAAATAAATCAATTCAAACTATTAATGTACAAGCAATAGCAATATGTAATCAAAACATGTATTTAAATACAATTTAACTAATAATTACCTGTTTTTACCAAGTATTCCATGTTGACTAGGTTGAATCTACATGGACTAGATCCTTTTTTTGATTATGCCTTAAGGATCTATAAAAGGACAATTTAAATCAATTTCAACTAATAACACACTTGACCAATATTGAAACATGTATTTAATGTATTTAAAAGGACAAATTAAAAAACTAAAACTATATTTACCTCTATTTACTTATTCCATTGTACCATCTGCATCCTCTATTTTTTGCAATGCATCTATGTTCTTCCATAGAAAATGACCATAACACTTTTTTTGAAGGTCTTCCACGATACTGCTCTAGTTTTATATTTGTTGCCACCACCAAATGTGAATAATGTATAATCTTTTTATGTGTTTCATACACTAGTACACAAACAACAATATATGACTAAATAAACTACTAAAAATTGCATATAAATGACTAATTTTGGTCACGTGACCATTAGTAGTTTATTGCTGGTCATTTATAACATGACTAAATTTATAACTAAACTATTTTAGTCATTTATTTAGTCATTTATTTGGTCATTGATTTAGTCATTAATTTAGTCATTTATTTAGTCATAGTAGTGATTTATTTAGTCATTAATTTAATCATATATTTAGTCATTAATTTAGTCATTTATTGTTGATAACTAGTCATTTATTTAGTCATGGTAGTCATTTATTTTAGTCACGGTAGTCATTTATTTAATCATTGTAATCATTTATTTTAGTCATGATAGTCATTTATTTAGTCATGGTTTAGTCATTTATTTGAGTGAATCATTGATTAAAGTTACAAATCAAATCTAAACTAATCCCCACAAATTTATGCATATAAACTTCAAATATCATAAATATTGAAATGTTGAGAGAAACACCATGAAATAAAGACTAAAATTATTGAACAAATATGATTGATCGCAAATATATCACAAATTAAGAGGAGCCACAACACAATATTTATCAGTCTAAAAATTTACTTCATTAAGCCTTATTGACAAATCAAAACCTCAATGGTTACATCCTCACTAATAAGTCAAAACATATCAATAAAATTATTTTCTTTAAATTTCATTTGGATTTGAAACTCAAAAACGAAATGAAACTCAAAAATGTTTACAACAGTTATACTTTACAAATCTTTACAAATCAAGGCTTTTTTCCATATATTCATAGCCTTGAGAAAAAGCTAAATATTTGAGATGAGCTTCACTTAAATTTCAAATTGAAGTTAATGCATGGCTAAGCCGAGAATGGGCTAATGATAGCATCTTCATTGTGATTACTTTTCTTTTCCACATTTCAGCATGCCCTGCAACCAAAAAAACATCAAAAAAATGGACCCTTCATACATGTAAATTTGTAATCATAAAAGAAAGGTGATAATTCAAATAATAAATTATCAAATTCTCCTCCAAAATTTAAAAGACTACTTCAACTTCATTGATTTTTTGCATGAATGTTACTTCAGCTTCATGATTTAACGCCATAAGCATTCATAGGGTAGGAGCACTCATACTTTTGGATACAAAAATGGTTTATGACCTCATAATGAATCCATTATCGGGGCTCAAAACTTTGGAAAAGAAAAAATTTTATGTAGATAGCTCCAAAAACCATCTCACAAACTTTAAAAAGACAATCAAGATTGCATACAAAATAAGATTGTTGAAATTTACAGATGAGACTCTTCACAGAAATAAGCATAACTTGGGGAGATAAAAGAAAGAATAAAAAACAATTTAAGCTCAATGAAAAAGGAAAATTTGAGACTAAATGACACCAAATGACAGAATGTATCAATCAGTAACATGTAGCCTTGAGAGTGAACTAATCTCAAACCATCAAGTAGCCATAAGACAAAAGAAAATGCCTTAAAAGGTGAAGTAACATTCATGAAAAAATCATGAATATTCACCACATATACATCATTCTTGCAAGTGGGAAAAATATTAGTTGGCAGTTCAAATAATAGAGTATGTTTCTTTTAAATGAAAATTACAATCATATCCTAATAATGAGCACGTATGAGGTTTTAACATTCAGGTTCCTTTACCCTGCGTAGATAGGGTTGGCTGCCCCTGTAAATACCCAGCATTGAATAGAATCAAACACCAAAAAAAAAATACCAGTATTGGTTAATATATTCTAGTATGCAATTAAGTTGAATGGTATCTCCAACATATTTTAATTGCTTGCCTAAAAAAAATGCAACCAACAAAGTTATGTTTTTTAGAGATGACAAAAAACTTGTCAAAATCTTTGCCATATGCATGGAGAATGGATCATAAAACTTGTCAAAAATGCCTCTCTTCAAGGCTTTAATATATTAGCAATATGAGTAGAAACTCAAAATCATTCATTACATAGATTTCATTAATAATGAGTGGAAGAAAGATGCATCCAACTTACCAATTTCAATAATAGATTTCATAATGGATAGAAGATAAACATGTAACCAACAAAACAATTTCAAAGATGGGCATATCTTAAACAACTAGCACTGGAAGCAGGAAATTTAAAAAAAAATGAACTGCAAAGATTTCAATGATAGGAAGAGGAAAAAAAATGCAACCAGCCAAATTCATTATAAGGCACGCCTCTAAAACTAGAAATAGGGAAGAAAACTAACGTACTCATGAAATCCACAAATTTCTTCAATGGGTAGAAGAAGAACGATATCAACAAACCAATTTCAATGATAAATATGCGCTAATATAGAAATTAGGAACAAAAGGTTAAAAATATTAACAAATTTCACAGATTTCAGCAATGGGTACAAGAAAGAAAGTAAAGAAACAAATTACATATAGCATACCTCCCCTTTTTCTGCAATCACTACCAAATCCTCTGACTCATCAACGGTAGCCCTTGGATCAGCAACAACTTTATTTGGGTCACCCTCTAAAACCAAGTAGTCTCTGCTTGGCATTGACTCCCACCTGTGCTGCAACCACTCAACATTGTATAGCACCGTAATGGGAAGGAGACCAAAGAAACAACTCCCAATATAAATGTAAAATGAAAATCGATACAGAATAAGGTTTCGATGAGGCTTTTAGAGTATGTTTTTAAAATAAAAATTACAACCAAGATCCTAATACTAAGCACATTTAAGTTTTAACATTAGGGCATCCTTAAAATTGCAGCTAATATCCTAATACTAAGCACATTTAGGTTTTAATGTTAGGACATTCTTTACTTGCGGATTTTGTTGCTTTCCCGCAGCTATTGGTTTTGGCTCCTCCAAACTTTTCCTCGCTGGTTTTGACCTTTCACTTCTCCCATTTGACGAGCTACAACCAGAAAATAAGGTTTGGATGAGGGGTTCAAAAATTATGGCAGGGAGTTGTTTATTAAAATGAAAATTTTGGCACCCATTATGCCCACTAAATTTTTTTGAAATGAAATCAAAATTAAATAAATTAGGTTTTTGTACAATATATACTATTAAATATATTATAATATTATATTATTATATAATATTAAATATATTGTAATATAATATTATAATATTATTAATAATAATATGATATAAATATTATATTATAATATAATATTATATTATTATAATATTATATAATATTATAATATTTATATTATATTATATTAATCTAGAAAAATCCATAGATTAAAAATAAAAAATTATAAATTTAAAAACATAAATTTAATATATTTTTTATGTAAAAAGGAAAATTTCTTAAAACATAAAATAAAAAATATTTACTAAAAATCAAAAAACAAATCCATAAATATTTTTCTAAACATATATCTCTATTATTTATTTAGAAAAATCCATAAAATCAAAAATTTAAAATTTAAAAATATGAATTTAGTATCCTTTTATGTATTTGGAAAATTATTTATATATATATATTTCTAAAAAAATCAAATTTTAAAATCAAACAAAACATAAATCTAAAACAAAAAAACAAAATTAAACAAAGCATAAATCTAAAAGAGAAAAAAATTAAAAAATTATATACATGTTTCTAAAGAATAATATTATATAATATAATATTATAATATATATATATATATATATATATTATATTATATTAATAATATTTATATTATAATATAATATTATTATATTATTATTATATTATAATACCACCCACTTTTTCAATTGAAAATATTTTTTTTATTATCCACTTTAATATCATATTGTCTAATTATTTAGTCATTTTTATTTGTGTGGCTAATTATTTTGTTGTGTTATTACTAAAATTTACCACAATTGCTCTTTGATACATTTGACATGCTAACACAACAAGAAAATCAAACTAGCTTCAAATAATAGTTAAAAATATTAATGATTCATTAACATAATGAGTAATAAAAGTCAAAGAATGTAAATATTAATTTTTTTTATAAAATATGTGAAGGTCTTAAGACTGCACTGAAAGGAAATTCCTTCCATGCAATAGGTATTTTTGGTGCACCAAGCAACCTAGGTGGTCAAATGACCCACTTAGGTAGGGGTCCCATGAGGGGGGCTTAAGCTCTATGGACTATGATCAAATTCGAAAGAAAAAAGAATAGAGGAGTAGTAGTCATTTATTTAGTCATACATTTAATCATTTTTATTTGTCTGATATTAGTCATTTATTTAGTCATTTTTATTTGTCTAATATTAGTCATTTATTTAGTCATTTAGTTGTGATTTTACCCGATGACCAAATTAGTCACTTATAAATGACCAAATTAGTCATTTATTTGCCAAATTCTACTAGTGTTAGTCACATGACTAAAATTTTTAGTCATGTAGTCATTTATTTTCTAAATTCTACTAGTTGTCTTCGAATGCAGGTAGACCATTCTTCCTTGTCAGGTATTTTCATAGCCAAGTTCCAACAACCACCACCAATCCTATTGGAAAATATGAAAACCATCATCAAATAAGTTATCAAAATTTTCTTAAGGGGATCAAAGACTTGTTCTATAAAATTGCTTAAGGGGATCAAAAACTTGTTATCAAAATTTGTTTAAGGGGATGTCTTAAGGGGATCACCATACATGCTGGATAATCAAAGCCATCATCATCTTCTCGAGGTGCTATTAACTTATGTTTAGTTTCCACACAACGATCCAACCAATATTACGTTTTCTCTTCATTCCCCTCAGGTGCAAAAACAACATACACATGTCCTGCAAACAAAATTTGATTTAATAACTTGCGCATATCCATATATAAATAATTTAGTATTACAAAATAACTTAATAAAGTGAAATAAAATAAAATAAATTGAATTAAAACTACCTTCTTGAACAAGGTCTGAAACATGGTCATATCTTTAGATGCAAACACTTGAACATTTTCTTCAATAGTTCTTTCATATTGATCATGTGCTTGTGTAGGTGTCAATGATCTTTTCTCCCACTGTTCAACCCATTATATATTTTCACATGCTTCCCAATCTCCTGAGATACAAAACTAGAAAAAACATGCAAGCTCCCTTGTCCAAATAGTCCATGTGCTTGTTGTCGCACTCCTAAATGAATGCCATTAGTAGATCCACTGATTGTCTCACAATCAACTCTGGGTACAATGTTGTATTCTTCAACTAGCCAAAAGAATCAATGAACTGTAGAGTACTCACTCGACTAGATGGGTATGTGCAGGATCATCATGGAAAAAAACAAGCCCTTAAGTGGCAAAAAATTTAGAAAAAATTAGAGTTAGGAAACTTGACGTAAAAATTTGAATAAGTTATCTATATTATTTCAAAAATATGTTACAATAGAATCTGTAGAAAATGAAATGTAGTTTCTAAACTACTAGGTTTGTTTAAGAAAAATAAAAATCTATTTGGTAAAAATTTTAAATTTCAATGCAGTGGTACTTAAATTTCAGGGAAAAAATAAGAAGTAGGTGTCTGTCTGACCACCCTAACCACAATAAAATGATAATATTTTTTTATAATATTTTAGATATAAGTAGGAGACTCATGCCTTGATGTGATACATATTTTTTTGTAATTTTTTCCAAGTAAATAATTAATTATGAATTTTTATTACAACTTTTTAAAAATATAAAACTCATATGTCCTGACACCTTAACTTGGTCAAAACTTTATGAAATTCAAATTTTCTTTTTTTAATCCTATAGTATGCGAAGCATAGAATGTGATGTATGTTTTGGATTCAAAAAATGTGATACCATTTGAAAGATATAGATGTTTTTCAATCAGCTTATCAATCAAGACTTTAGTCATAATTTGAATAGAAAATGAATAATAATTACTTATTAAATTCAAAATAAAGCGTAATTTATATCAGTGGAAAGCCAAGAATCTCCTTTAAAAACCCTTTTCATTTTGGCAATTTTGGGTAAAAAAATAGTCGTTAACCACATACCCATCATATTGTCACTTTTTGGCCTATCATGATCCTGCACATACCCAGATGAAGATAATATTGTATTACACCAATCCACAATCCCACGTGTATCTTTAAATTTTACTAAATCCTTGAATTTTAATTGTTCTCTAGCAAGAATTCTTTTGACACACGCATCAGATCCATCATGTTCTCCTTTACCACGCCTAGCTTCAAAAAAACTCCATATATTTTGGACATTAAGTTCCTTGTGAACCCTACTGAACCAATAGAACATTCGAGCATTCTTGAACTTCCATGTACAATTATCTGACCATATGAGGTGTTCTTTCATCTGGATTCCTCTTTCTCTTAAATTTCTAAAAAATATACCTGAAACAATATTGAACAAACTCTGACGAGTGTAACTGATTGTCACTCAAATAAAAATGATACTCCCTCAAAAAATTTATATCATCCTCAGTGCTATCATCTGCATGTCTATAAACAATATGAATAAACATAGCTACTTGCACTGAATTATAATACTATGATTGAATTTTCTCTTGTGGAGTGAGAGTATAATTCTCTGCAAAATCAACCATTGAAAGTATAGAACCAATTGGAAATGTGTTTCTACATGCATGAAATTGGCCATCAAGCCATCAAACATGTTCAAAGTGCATGAAATAGTTTGGTACAATTTTATTCTTAAATTCACTCATGAATACATGCACACTAACTTTTTTTGTAACTAAATCACAACACTTTCCTATTTTTCCATCTTTTAAAGAATAGTGAACATTCTTAAATATTTTAACATCTACTAATTGTTTTCCAAAATCATTATCAACACTTTTATGCATACAAATTCTTAAAAATGAAAGATTTTCATAGTTAATGCATTGTCCAGAAATATAAGAACTTAAATAAAACAATTTATCATTAGATCTTTCACAAAACAAACCTGAAATAAACTCTCTTATTGCTTCAGGTGGCATATCAATACCACACTCTTGTATAATCATGTTAGTATGAAAGGTACAACATATATATCAAAAAACATCATAAAAATAATGAAATTGAACATGTGTTTTACAACAAGAAGATATTTGTTGCTTATTAATTTTTACATACCAGGGTTTACATTTTTCAAAAGACCTTTAATTTATTTTAATATTACCAGGTAACACTGAATCACTACAAAATTTTCTATAAAATTCAGTTTGTGTTGTATCTAATAGGTGTTTTGGGTGAGGATCGCCAACTTTGGACCCCACCCTTAATTTTAAAACATCTCTAGCATTAGATGAAACCCTAGTATTATCATGCCAATATTTTTCGATCAAAGATTTAATTTCAACATTCAATTTCATGTCAGACCTTGGGAGTTGACCACTGAAACTCCAACATTGGTTGATAGGATCATTTTCTGTACTTTCTCTTCTTTTTGCCACTCTTAGCAATGTTTTAGGATGTATTTTTAAAACTTCACTAATATTGCTTACCATTCTTTTATTCAAAGTTGCTTTATTAACAATAGCAGTTGTTATAGCTCTTCTTGCTGCATTTTTATCTTTATATTGTCTAATTTTCCCAATAGATTGAATGACACTAGCAATAGTAGACATAAATTGTTTTCATGATTGATCTTTTCTTTTTGGTTTAACAAAAAATCCTAACCTTTTCATTATTTTCCTCACTTTTTGCATTCTCATCAATTGCATCATTAGTTGACATTGAATTGTAATTTTTTTAGGATAAAATAATTTGTTGTATATTTTATTCACATGTGTTCTTATTTTCCTCCAAGAAATTTGACTAGGAAGATTATCGAAAACACCACTTTCAATTTAAAAAAAAAAAGTATTTTCATTAAATTCAACATCACATTCTAGATTTTCATCTTCATCTTCATTATCATTTTCATTTTCAACTTCAAAATGATTTACATTTTCATCTTCATTTTCATCAACAAAACAGTTTTCATTTTCATCAACAAAATGGTTTTCATTTTCATCAACAAAATGGTTTTCATTTTCATTTACATAAACAAAATGGTTTTTGTTTTCATTTTCAACAAAACGATCATTCTTATTTTCATTTTGAACAAATTCTATAAAAGTTTCATCTCTCTAAATATTATCAATGTCAACATCGTTAAGTCCGGCATCTTGTAAAACTTCTACATACAAATTTTCCATTTCACTAACATGTGGATTTGAAGACATACCTATATTTGTGCATATTGAAACATTCTCCATAGCATTGAAAGAGGGATTTGAAGACATAGTAGGACTTGCTTGTATAATCATATTCCTCTCCAAATTGACTTCTTGCAAATTAGCTTCATCTACAACCATGGTCTCCTCAATGTTTTCATCTTTAATAGTTGTGGAATTGGATGCTCCCCCATCATTCATTGATTTAATTCTGATTCTTCTTTGTCTTTTTCTTTGTCTCTCCTTCTCTATTTTTTCTTCAATTTCTTTAGGAGTCAATGTCTTCCTTCTCTTATTACGAGCTTTATCTCCCATGATTATAAAATTATTTAGCACAAATGAATGTCAATAGTGAAATTCTTCAAAAAAATCAATCCAAATTGGAAGTTGAAGACCTATAAGGATAAAATTATTCCTCTTGTGTTCCTCAAAACAAGTAGAAAACTAGCACAATTCCACTTTAAAAACTATTTTCTTCATGCCTCCTTTGAAAAAATCAATCCATATTGCAAGTTGAAGACCTTTTGTTCCTCAAAACAAGTACAAAACTAACAAAATTCCACTTTAAAAATGGTTTACACAATGCCTCTGAAAAATTTAATCAAAAGTCAAAATTCAGCACTTGTAAAAACAATAGTTGATGAAAAATAGCCCAATTTTACTACTCTCGGCTGTACATGTGAAGTTGCAAAATTCACAGTAATTTTTGACAATAAATTTAAATAAAACGGTTAAAAAATAAATGGGATCCTGTTTATTAATTTATAATCAGGATCTCGTTCCTAATATTTAATGTGGGGACCATTGACAAAGGAATGTGATCTTGTTTCCCTGTCAATGGTCACACTATTTAATAGTGGGAAATGAGATCTCGATTATAAAACGGGATCCCGTTTTTAAAAATTTGAATTTAAATTTGCTTTGTGGTTGGGTTTTTGCTTTGTATTTTGGTTTGGGAAAAGCATTGGAAATTCGAACCTAGGCCTTCAACCTAGTTTGACCTACAAGTTGAAGGTCCTCATAATGTCAAAGAAAAATACCAAGTTTGGACATATGGCTGACGACCTTTTTTGCAAATTTTTTGACAAAATTAAAACTCATTTTAGATGAGACAATGCAGATTCCAAATATGTAATTTTTTTTACAATTGGATTATTTTTTCTATTTTTCAATTAATTTATGATGAAATAGGTCCATAAACTTTAAATATCAGGGTTTTTTAATATTTTAATAACTTTTGATGAACGGATTGCACGAGAACAAACTTCAAACAATTCTTTTCAATTTAAAAAATAAATTAAAAAATGATAAGTTAAGGTCATCTTATGCGTGTCGTACACGACAATTTTTTAGAATGACAAATATGCCTAATAAAAAATTAACAAAAAAAAATTCAATAAAAAATTACAAAAAAATATCAAGAACAAGCTTCAGTGAGTCACAAATCTTTTCCCAAAAGGATTTAGAAAAATAAGATAATTTAGGTCAAAATACAGATGTTGTACACATGTATGGTATGGTATTAAAAAGTGACTTTTAAACAATGGTTTTTAGAAACTCCTATTGAAACTCAATTTGTACAATCTGGGTATTGAAATAAATTACATATTTGGAAACTACACTCCGAGTACTACATTTTATGATTAGTGGATTTTTCGAAGATTCCATCTCTAAGTGCTTCAAATTTTAAAGTCAAATGTGTCAAATGCTAAAAATCAGGGAAAACACTTCCACTTTTTGGCCAAAAAGTGGACTCAACTTCTTGCCAACACCCATTAGAATTTATAGATTATAGCACAAAAAATTAATAGATAATTAAGAGCATGCTAGTTTCCATTCTATGTTCTAGTTTCCTATCTATGTGAGCACTAGTGTCATTTATCTACATTATAGACCTCTAGTGCACTGAAGTCCTTTAATTTGTTGAATAATAGGCATTTCTAGGTAGTTTTTGAGGAAATTTTACCTATAAAATTTATTCCATTTAGCTAGCGATTCTATACATATTATTGTTTCATAAAAAAGTGTCGTTAGTTTAGAGTTGTGACATATTTACTATTGGGAAGCACAACCTTGCATGAAAATATTGATATTCATAGTGATGGGTGATTTATACCTCATAATGGGGCAACATCTTGTAAAAAATTCCCCTTTTTTAGATGTATTTAGCTGGTACATATCGCACATTGTCTTTGGTAAGTGTTTCATGCATCCCAAGAAATGGTGGTCTATTTTCTAGTTGAGATGTGATAAGTCTTAATTATCCCTCTACATACATAGGTTCCCAAAGTGTTGAGAGTTTCATCAATTATGTTTAGGGGATAGAATTTAGGTAGATGGTTTTATTTTCCTACCCTCATGCTATGTCCATGAGAGAACATAATTGGTTAGGATTCAATCATTTTTGTTGTTTAACTCCACTCTCATAGGTTCATTAAAGTGAGTTTTTACCATGATACGTAATCCTTTCACTAATGCCACCTCTCTTGGAGAAATGAATATGTTTTATAAGTTTTGTAAATGTATTGAGTTGTGAGTGACATAAAATTTTACCATAAAAAGAGAAAGTTATTCCTTTTTTCGAGTGCACTTACTTGTAGTGTAACAATTATAGTGTTATATCTTAATGGATTAGTAAAAAATGTTTACTTGACCAATGTCTTGAGTATGTGACTTGGGACATGGTGCACAACCCTTAATTTTTTATTAGATTATATTTTCAATTTCTATTTAGTATAAATATAGCCAAGAGTGTCTACCCCTTATACACATCCATATTCACTTATCCCAAATTGCATCTCTATGTTCACATTATCTTATACATTTATCACTACTACATGGAGTGGGGTTTAAGATAATTTTTGAGTAAAATTTCTTAACTTGAGAAAAAAAAATGTGTGTATTGTCTTAAATATTGTCTTAAAAAAATATCTTTGTAAAGACAAGACAATATGAAACAAAAGTATTTTTGTCTCTTTAGAGACAATTTCACTTGTGTTTATCTAGAGACAATGTCTTTAATCCCAACTGATTTCTCTCTAGAGACGATATGAAAAATGTATTAAAATAAACAAATAATTTATTTTAAATATTTTTTAATGTGGTTTTCAACATTTAATGTTTCCATATTCTCGTCATCCTCTTGTTTGCTGGAATTTTTATTTTTATTTTTCCAAATGCAATGGAAAAATTATGGCAAATTATCAATGATTTTGAAGCCGAGAGCAATGGACAGTTGTTGAATACGCAAAGCATAATGTTCATAAAAAACCAAAGAAAATAATGTGTTGTAATCCGAATTCAGAAAGTTAATGCCACTAAATATTTGTTTATTTATAGTTTATAAAACTGTTTGTACAATCATAAGCAACACACACATCATAACATGGCATGAGAAAATGATTCCTTTCTCGGAAAGAGAAAATGTAAACATTTTCCTACCAACTGGACCGACCATCCTGTATGTGGCAACTTTCCTCGTACACCATTAACTAATTTATTTGAATTGATCTATGATTTTATTTTTCCAAGTCAATTCTTATAAAATATGAAAGATGGAGCAAGTTGAATGACTGTTATGACCAACCATAACTACTGACATAACTCTTTCAAGGAAGGAAAGGTAGCTTGACAATGAGTTGACTCAATTGTCTAGACTAGACAATTTTGCTTCAGAGTAGGAAATTTCTTCTTCTTGCATGCCTATGTCTGGTCCTCTTAAAGGTTGATAACCTTTCATTGTAATAATCCACAAAATCATGTACTTTGTTATTGATTGGCAATAGGATTTCCAAATCATCTTGAGCATAACATAGTCTTTCAATATTTTGATACGATTCTAGAGGGAGTTTAATTCTTCCTCTAAGATAACCAATAGGGTGAAAGAAAATTTTTCTTGTAGGAAAACAGTATTAAATTTAACAAGTAAATCCATTTGCATCATTATATAACAAAAACAGTCACTCCAATAACTTGTGAGAGGAATCATATATTGCATAAATTTTTCATGTAACTAAATGGATTTGTAAGAATTCATATCTTTTTTGTACTAGCAATCACTACCCTAAGAAATTGTTGAACACTCGCAAATAAAAGAAAAAAATGTTGAACTTGAAGGTTTATTAAAAGAAACCATAATATTGTAGAAGAGGGGGATTCACTACTCACTAGTTCTCTTCACTTAGAGAGCCTCACAGAGCAAACTTCCCTTATCTACCCCAATGGAATAGCAGTGAGAGTTTTAGAATCAGAAAGAGTAGGACATAGAGATTTTCTGGATAGACTGACAAGCTCTCAACCAAAGGATGTCAGCACTGAATATGGATGGCAGCATGATGCACTAGCATCTCAGAGGTGTGTTGGCATCTCGTACAAACCAGAGAATGAGGATGTCTCAAAAAATAGCTAAATGACTACTTCTACTTTGTTTATTGAGCACTTCTAGAAGGAAAGAAAGCAACAGGAAGTAATAAGATTGAAATGAACTAAAATAGAGATGATAAAAATAATGAGAAGAAAGGAAATACTTATAGCCATGCAAGTGATGAAGCTTCCAGCTTGTGAGTGTCTTCAATGCCTGCACACAAGAGGGAGAGAGAAATCGTTGTGGCTATATAGGGGTCTGCCTCAGTCAAATCCCCATTTTGGTGTTCCCACCTCCACGGACAGCTAGATAGATAGAGAGAAAAGTAGAAATGAAGTAAAGAGCACTAAAGCACTACAAAATAGTGTTATGCTACTCAACCAAGTAATAGAGGAGAGGAGTGAAAGCTTGCCGCTTCTACCAAGAGCGCTCAAGGCTAATGGGGAAGAAAATGAGAGGAACTCAAGCCTCTATTGCAATGGTGTTTTGTTCCACACTTACTCTACTGAAGTGATGGAGTGTTGATGTGAAGTGTAAAGTGTATGGAGATTGAAGAGATGGTGAAGAAGCTACTTAGAGATTGTGAAGAAATTGTGAAGCTTGTGAATGAAGTGAAGAAGTTCTTAGAATATGAAATGCATATGGAAGGAGTGAATTTGAAGGGGAGATGAAGAAAATGGCCATATTCGGGTCGGTTGGCCAAAGGGGGCATTACAACTTGACTCCCAATGGGAAGTGTAATGCCTTTGTAGGCTCCAGACTCAAGAATCTATTAGGGATGTAAGTGTGTTGCATGGATGTTTGCGCACAATGTGGATGTCCCAAACAAAAATGCCTCCACCAACGCTCATAATAGGTGCCAAGTGGGATGAAAGCAACAGGCTTAGTTGTAATTAAGCCTCTAAACTTCATTTTCTAAGGTGGATAAAGGAAAAAAGGGTATTTGCACATGGGGTGCAAATTCACTCTTATACATTTTCCCCCCACTTTGTGAGCACAATACATGATGAGTGCTTTGGTAAAGTAGAATAAAGAAGTAGTAGGGTTAGAAATATATACCTAAACTATCGAGGAAGCATACTGTGATTTGGAAAACCTGAGAGTGCAGGTTCAAAAGAGGACTTCATAGTTCCACTGAACTATGAAGCTAAAGAAAGAGCATATACTTAGGATGAAGAAGATGTTGATCTTCAATCCGGTATATACAATTGAGAAGAGAAAGATAGAAATGAATGCAAGAGTGATAAAAGCAATCCCCGCTCGAGGAGGAAAACCTGTATCACAGAGTAAAAGTAATAAAAGCAATCCCAGCTCGAGGAGGAAAACCCGTATCACAAAATATAGGAGATAAAAGCAATCGCCGCTCGAGGAGGAAGACCCGTATCACAAAGTAAAAGTGATAAAAGCAATCCCCACTGGAGGAGGAAAACTTGTATCACAAAGTAAAAGTGATAAGATCAATCCCCGCTTGAGGAGGAAAACCTGTATCACAAAGTAAAAGTGATAAAATCAATCCCCGCCCGAGGAGGAAAACCTGTATCACAAAGTAAAAGTGTAAAGGAGCTTTACAAGTTCTTGGTCCTGTAGAGCAAGTAAGCAGAAAGTCATGCATACCATCATTAAGTTGGAATAATTTCAAAGGGGTCATTTGAGAACCCTTCAAAAGGAAGAGGGGACAACTCAAGGGACACACTGTTTGAAAAGAAAAGTCTAGTTAGGTTTCCCCCAAGCTAGATGTAGAGACATGAAATAGGTCTAGTCAAGCTGCCCCCAAGCTAGATGCCAATGAATTCATTTGAGAGAAAATCTTCCAAAGAGGTCCCTCAGGAACCCTTCAAAATAGAAAAGGGGTCCACTCAAGGGACGCTTTATTTGAAAGATATATGTATAGAGAAAGGGGGGGTTCCTTAAGAAGGATGCAAATCTCCAAAACAAGTTATCACTGCCCCTAGTATATAGGGGAGGAGAACCATGCAATATACTTAGAACGGGATAGAGGTAAACCTCAATATCACTTGTCATGTGAAGTAAAGGTAGGTGCATCAATCAAATGGGAGTTTGATGGCATCTAAATCACGAAGGTGTTGTATTTTTTCCTTCAAGGCCTTACATTCACTAGTGGAATGGCCAAGCACTCAATGGTATGCATAGAAATAATGTTATACTTCATCATTTTTATGATATTTCTTGTGTGTAGGAGAAGGAAGAGTGATTAAACAAGCTTTTAGAAGCTGCAACAAAACATGCTCTTTCTTAGATAAAGAATGAGGAGTAGGAAGCATCCTTTTCTCTTGTGGAGAAAAGTTTGGCTACTCACAAGAAGATGATGTGAAGGTAGTATACAATGGAGGATCTACATGGAGATTATTATTATGGCAATGGGAATCATACTCGGGTATGTGCAGGATCATGGTGCGCCAAAAAGTGGCAATATTATGGGGGTATGTGGCTAACGACTTTTTTTTCACCCAAAATTAATGAAACGAAAAGGGTTTTTAGAGGAGATTCTCAGCTTTCCAAAAATATAAATTATGATTTAATTTGAATTTAATAAATAATTATTATTCATTTTCTGTTAAATTCGACTAAAGTCGATCGATAGGTTGATTGAAAAACATCTATAACTTTCAAAGCGTTATCATATTTTTTGAATCCAAAACATGTGTCACATTCTATACTTCACATACTATATTCTTAAAAAGAAAAATTAAATTTCATGAATTTTTGACCAATTTAAGGTGGTCCAGGATAGGCCAGAGTTTTTATAACTAAAAGTTGTAATAAAAATTCATAATTAATTATTTACTTGGAAAACAATTACAAAAAATATACATCACATCGAACATGGAGTCCTCTTACTTATATATAAATCTTACAAAAAATATTATCATTTATTATGGTTAGGGTGGTGAAGACACCTACTTCTTATTTTCCCTAAAATTTAAGTACTCTTGCATTGAAATTTCAAATTTTCACGAAATAGATTTTATTTATTTTTAAATAAACCTAGTATTTTAGAAACTACATTAAATTTTCTACAAATTATATTGTTACATATTTTTGAAATAATATAGATAACTTATTCAAATATTTACGTCAAGTTGCCTAACACTGATTTTTCTGAATTTTTTGCCACTTAAGGGCCTATTTTTTGCACGATGATCCTGTACATGCCCACTCCTCTATGAGATCATCATCATCTTTCTTGACAGGAATACCAACATTAACCTCTTTAATAGAAGTGTGATCATCTTGCTTGGAAGGAGGATCAACACTAAGAACATTACAATTTGTGCTCACACCATCCCGCAATACAAAAGAACATTCATCTTTGATAGTGGGTGTGGATGATGTTATCGGAAGGTATGAGTGGATCAGGTCAACTTTATATTCTTGAATGAAGGAATATGTAAAGTCTAAGGAACCCCAATCATCACCGATACATGCATTCCTTTGAGAAGAGGTAGAAGGAGACTTAGGATTTATTACTTTAGAAGGATCTTCTTAAGGGAAATTTATCTCAAGAGTATCCTTTGTAGTAGGTATTGTTGGAGTAAACATCGACACATTGGAAGATACTGAAGGAATAAGAGTAGGCACAATTGAAGCTCGACCAACAGCTGCCATCTCACATAAGTGAATAGCATTAGGATCAACCTTAACTGTGACTACTTTATTATTGCAAGTGAACTTAATAGATTTATGTAAGGTAGATGAGATTGAACCCATAGCATGGATCCACAGTCTACCAAGAAGAATGTTATATGGTAATTTATCTGCCATAATATATACAAGGGTGGGTATAGTAACGGGTCCCAACCTCAAAGGCAAGACTATCGTTCCTAGGGCTTGTCGACCAACATTATCGAACCCATGAATAACAACAAAAGAGGCATTAAGAGAAGATGAATCAATATTTAGCTTAAGCAATAGATCGATGCTACATAGATTGAGCACCGAACCAGCGTCAATCAGAGTACATCTAATACCAATTTTATTAATGTTAACTATAATCATTAGAGGATCCACTTGCTTGTTTACTTCCAGAGGCAGGAGCTCTTGTGGATAGAATGTAATATTTGGTGAATCTACACGAATATATTCCATCAATGCATTAGCATTTTCCAGTCTAGCGAAAGAATGAAATAGGATCTTTTGCAAGGCTTCCTGAAGCATATCTTGATAAACTGGAGTAGACTGAAGCAAGTCCCACAATGAGATCTTAGCCGGAGTAACCTGAAGTTGCTCGACAGGATCATAATCACTAGGTTCTTTAGTCATAGGTTTAGGTGCTTGAGGAAGGATTGGTTTTTTATTCATTCTATTCTCATAACTATGGGCTACCGCTCTATAAGAGGGATCCATTGAAAGATCAAGAGAGTCACTATCAAATGGAACACCATTTACAAAACAAACCCTTTTAGGGGAAGTTCTAGTTGGAGTCAAATAAATGATTAGTCTCATAGGCCTTTGAGTGGCATCAAAGACATAGACTGCATTTATAAAATCATCACAACTAGTAGAATAATTATTTGAATACATATTCTCAACATCGATCCATACATGATCAATTTTGGAAGGAGACTTATTGTTTGCTAATACATCATCTCTAGAGGAGACTGGATTGAAATAGATAAGAATTTCATCATTCAAAAATGCAACATCTCTAAGAGAGAGTGCATCAAAAGGTATAAGAGATTCCTTATTCATGAATGCATCATCTCTAGAAGAGAGTGAATTGGAACAAAGATGGGACTCATCATTCAGAAATGCAATGTCCCTAGAAGAGAGTGCATTGGAATGAGGGGTAGATTCATCATTCACAAATGCATCATCTCCTAAAGAGGATGCATTGGAATGAATAGAAGGTAGATCAATATTAAGGAAATTATCAATGATTTCATCTTCTTGCAACAAAATATCCTGGACAAAGAAAGAGGAATTTCGTGAGAAGGATCAAAGATACCAAGTGACATAGGAAAATCCAAGTCACCATCACATGCATCAAATGGAATATCATTAATCTTTTGAACAAAATTAGATACAAAACTAATAAAAGAAGATATTAAATCCATTAAAAAAAAATCAGTATTTTCTATGTTTTAGTAATTTGCATTTTCAAAGGCCTTCAGAGAAAAATTTGAGGGTGGAACTTGTGTCTATCCCTAAAATTAAATTTCCAAAGCACTTGTATTTTAGGGATTAAACTAGTTATATAGGAGACCTTTGCAGCGGTGCAAATGGTTCTGAATTCTGAGCGCTGAGTCAAAAGTTATGACCCCGCCAAGTAGGGGTAAATAAATTCCTAGTGTTTTGAAGAACACTGTTCTTCACATTGGGTTCACCAAAATGTAGAAGAGGGGGATTTTCACATGGGGTGCAAATTCTCTCTTATACAAATAATAAAAATACCGTCAAAAAATTATCAAAGTAATATGCTATGTTACATTTTTTAAAATGACTACATTGGAAGGTTCATTACAAGAAGCTAAAACAGTTGGCATGGGTTTTCCACAATCTATGTTCAGTAGTGTATGATTGATTTTGGTTTTAACTATGTATGATTTTCAATCAATATTTCAAATCACACTGAATGATTTATCATAAAGAGTGAATTCTTAAAAGTCCTTCTATAAAGTCAGAAACAATGTTAGGCCTAAAGGGAAAATTCACATTGATTATAGGGCTTCTCAATTACCAATAAGGTCTTTCTCAAATGCAATTTAATTGACATGTGGATAAGAAATCTTCTTGTGTCCCCTATTCAGTGTATCAGAAGGTGATTTCATTTGTAGAAACTAACTACTAAGTCATATTCTTGCTAGTTGAGACTGAAATGAATATGTGTTGACAAAGATAAGTCGTATTCAGTTATCCAAGATCTTTCTAAGTTTGAGAATTATCTCAATTTGGTTAACATTTTATGGTTAAAAGAGAGTCTTGAGATGTGAGATACTCTTTACATAGTTGCAAGTGTGATTAGATGGTATAAATTCAATGTGTTTTGTTCCAGAGTTAAAATAATGGATTTTAAGTTGAATTAGTTTACTTATTTTTTCTAGAGTATATTGGAGCAGTAAACTAATTTTTTTCATAATAAAGACGTTTTCTATAATCTTAATCTTTGGTTTGCTTCAATTGTACTTGTCAAGGCTTCTGCAAGATTATGATGCTAGAAGCTTTGAATGCGCAGTCATGGTTGGCCATAATGAAGCAGAATCAGTTCAAGAGAAAGGAGCGATGCTGAATTGGGTAAGTATAAATGTTTTTTTGTTAAGCCACAACATGTTTAGTGTGAGAAGGGACTTTAAATTTTCTTTCCTAAACATATTATAAAATTATCACAAATAGCATCACTAAGACAGAGTCTAAATTTGTACTGTTGTCTTCTAATGTTCTCTTTGTTATATCGGCAATGTTCAGACTCTTATGTAACTTTATGTTGATATATTTTATGTAACACTTTAGGATTGATGCTAGTGATGTTCTCTTAAATAATATCTCAAAAAGGGGACATTACACTCAATTTGTTCATTAATGTCGCCAACATGTTCCACATTGACACAGATTGGAAAAATGACACCAATCTCATTAAGGTATCCCCTAATAGCAAGATTCTTAATGAAAGTGTTTCTCATTTTGTAATACTAAAGAATAAATAATGAAAGTTATAAAATATGTAATGAATTTTCACATAAAATTATTCTTTATGTAGAGCATATTCTTCAATTTTCTAAGAAATATATTGTAGAATAGAAATGAGACTAATACTAATTCAGTTTAAAGTTAAAGTAATTAGAATCAAACTTGGTAGGTGGTAAAATTGGTTTCCATAGAATACTTAGCCTCTTTTCTATATTGGTCCAACATAAATAGTGAAAAACCAATCATCTCCTACATGAGTAATTGCAAGTCACAATATTATGATCATGCATAAATAAGTACAATAATCCTATCATTATACTAACTACTTCAAGAATTTCAATATAGGCAATTCAAAGTATAGATACATCGATCCCAATCAGATAATAGGATTCAAATTAATTCTCCTTATCAATTGTAAATTTTATTAAGATTGTAACCCACTTGCATGCAAATGACAACATATATTGGAATCTCTAAAACCTGAAATTGGAAAATAAGTAGGAATAGAAAATTGCAAGTCAACTAACCCTCAATAATATGTTGCCAATCAATAAAGGATCAAATGAACATTTGATCTTTATGGATTTCTCTCCTTGATTTGAAGTGAGAATCATGAAACATCAAAATACAACATAGCAAGAAGCACACACATCCATGACTTCACATTTAAGGCATATAGATTAATGTCTGCATTTAGACTGTTGTCTACAAATGGTATTTAGACTAAGAGAAGTCAAGTGCCTAATCAACATGTCCTCCCAACTCTATTCTTACATAATATCACACCCTTAGAAAATGATACGATGAATACCTACTGCACATGATTCATTCAAACCCAAGGGAAGGAAGTAGATAAAATATAGTAAGTTCCAAAAAATATTTCTTATACTTGCCTAGACATGTGAAAAAACATAAAAGGAGATACCTAAGAAAAAGTATTCAAACATCAAGGGGTTATGGATATAATGAATTTTTTAATAACACCTTAGTCCATGATCCCCACATATATAACCAAAAAATTAAATTGTGGTGAGACAACTTTCTACTTATCATTCAACATTTTTACAATTGGGTTTACATATCTCTACCAAGTATCATTCAAAATTTTAAGGAAATTTAGTTTTTTCTCATATTTCTAAACCAATATAAATGTACCATTCCTTCCAAATTGTTCATAGTAAGGAAATCCTTTGAGATTTAAATTACTCAAGTGTGCATAATTTATTTTTATGGTACCATATCTTGCTAAAAATTGTACTATAAATATGTCTTCTTAGGACAAGTTGGAAGGATTTGTATAGTTAATGAATGCCATCAAAAAGTTAAAATGATGTTTGGAAAAACTTTATATGTTATAATCCTATCTGCAATATAATATTAGATTGTTAATACTTAAAAGCATCTACACATTGGCTTTAATAGTTTAATCTTCTCACATATTTACCATCTGATAATATCATCTTAAAAAGATTCAATATACCATAAATGTCTTGACATTGGATTATGTTCAAATGATTAATCCCTTTATCTTATGTGGGTGAGAACTTGAGGAATAAAAGGGCCATTAAAATAATACATAATGTAAAACAGTTTAAATGATCCAAAAGGTTGTTTGCTACTTGTATTATCTTCTAATCTACATATAAGTTGAAAACATACAAATTTACAAAGTAGACATTGAAAATTTGGTTAATTCCATGTGTGTACATAATAAGAAATTGTAGATAAAATAAAGGATAAAATACATTAGAGAGAGGGGTATATGCAAGATCATGATGGGCCAAAAAGTGGTGATATGATGGGTATGTGTAGGGTATATGGTTGACGACTTTTTTTACCTAAATTTGATGAAATGAAAAAGGTTTTTAAAGGAGATTTTCAGCTTTCCACCAATATAAATTATGCTTTACTTTGAATTTAATAAATTATTATTATTCATTTTCTATTTGAATTACAATTAAAGTCCTGATTGATAGGCTGATTGAAAAACATCTATACCTTTCAATCAGTATCACATTTTTTGAATCCAAAACATTTGTCACATTCTATGCTTTGTATACTATAGGATTAAAAAAAACATGAATTTCATGAAGTTTTGACCAAGTCAAGGTGGTCAAACATACAATTTTTTATATTTTTTAAATGTTGTTATAAAAAATTCATAATTAATTATTTACTAGGAAAAAAATTACAAAAAATATGCATCACATTGGGACATGAGTCCTCTACTTATATCTAAAATCTTATAAAAAAAATTCATCATTTTATTGTGGTTAGGGTGGTTAGACATACGCCTACTTATTTTTTCATTGAAATTTAAGTGCTACTACTTTGAAATTTCAAATTTTCACCAAATAGATTTTTGTTTTTAAATAATCCTAGTAGTTTAAAAACTACATTCAATTTGCTACAAATTATTTTTCTTACATATTTTTGAAATAATATAGATAACTTATTCAAATTTTTACATTAAGTTGCCTAACTTTGATTTTTCTTAATTTGATCGCCACTTAAGGGCCTATTTTTTCCATGATGATCTTGCACATGTCCAGAGAGAGAGAGAGAGAAATAATTAACCTAATAGTTGAAGTGTTACCAATAGTCGCACTCCCAGCTTCTTTAAAAGATGGTCTAAGTTTCCTTAGCTTTGCAACATAAAACTAGCACCAAAGAAATTTAGAATATAAAGAAATATTATTTAGATGTAATTTAATCAATCCATTCAATATATATTTCATTGTTTGGTAATTCATTTGCATAAATTATCTCATGACAAAATATATACATCTTAAGAAGCCCAACATTCCCTAAGCCTTCATCTTTGTCAACAATCATAGATGGATTTCCCCTTCCTCCAGACACCTCAACCTACACATCAGGTTCAAGAAGACCAATGAGCATAAACAAAATAGAAATATAATGACTATTGCTGCTAAAGGTTTGAAGGCATGGTTAATAGTTATTCCATTCAACACACACAGACATACCGACACAATTTCCCATTCAAAAGCACCACCATTGTGGACTAAAGTTCCACACTCAAAGCTCTAAATTGCATAGTTATCCTAGTGCCAATATCAAGCAATTAGTTGAAATAATCCTATGTATAGATCATAAAAGGTCACTACATAAAAATGTTTCCAACAAATTCTCCCATAAGCAACTATTTACATAAAAAAACTATTGTGCCACAAGATGAAGAGCAGTTCACGAAGATCCTAGTGCAATAATGAATGAAGTATCAATAAAATTTTGATTTTATGGAAGACCCCATCACAATAAGGATCACATATATTCAAGAAAATAACAAAGAATATCTTGAGTTATAAACTTCACAGAAAATATAGGTGGAAACAAACAAATTCCAAAAACCACACAAAATTATATCCAACACCAAGCAGTTTCCTTGAACATAAAAATAGTTGATTCTAGACTATTCACAAATTAGTCATTAATAGTATTAAATTTTAAAAAATAAAGAATTAATGGAATCTCTATAAATATCCACAAAAGAGAAGGGTCTACATGATTGGTGAGGACATGTATTTTAAAAAGGACATACTATGCTAAAAGTATTTTTATTCCATTGAAGCCATAGACATTCATATATAGAGAAGCACTATGACTACATTCTTCCCACCTCATCTCTAAGCCAAGAAAGAACTGCAGATAATTGGATGTAAGAAGTATAACACAACTTTGATGACTTTCATTTTACATAGTATTAGATCAAATTTCAAATAAAATTGGCACATATCAGATGGTTTACTAAATTATGCTTGGAATCTTTGAAAAAAGTAGGAAAGAATATGCAGAAATAGAGAACCCACTTGGTTAGAAAAAGAGGAAAGTGTCATATTCCTGCCAATTTTACTTATTTGCTGATGATGATCACACAACAGATAGTAGCCATTACATTTGCATCCACTATCTTTATTTTCCAAAACAAAACTTAAAGTGTTTGACAATACAAGTTTTCAAATTGAAAATACCACATAATCTCAGTTTTGATAGATTGAAATGGTTCCCTGTACCTATGTCAAGTAAGCCTAAAATCACATCACTTGTGCTAGGAGCATCTATTCTAGATTCTAAACTGTCTCCCACATAGTCTGCATCCAAACCCATAAAATCCCATGATCTTGTCAAGTGTAGGCTTTGCATCCTGCTGGGAAACACTAAAACAACTCCCGCTTTGCTACACCAACAATAATAGTTGGTTGTTATTAATAATCATTTCCACATATTACAGAAAAAATAGACTAAATTAGCTTTTTACAAAAATTACATAATTGACCCTCCATGAAATCAAGATTTGTATCATTCATAAGGTTTTCTGAAATATCCCAATGAACACCTTATTTGGACCTTGGTATACACCAAGAGAAAGAAGAGAATGTACAAGAAATTGATTGATCTTGTTCTTCAGATAGAATTTTCGAGAATCCATTGATGGAATGGGAAATGAATATAGCAGAGAATGTGAAATTTACCATGAGAAAAAACATCACGACCATCTGTGAGATGATGGTATAAAAACGTCACGACCATCACAACCATTTAAAAAAAATATTTGACATAATCTAATGATAGATTTCTCAATGCAATCTAACACATGAAATGCCCAAAAAAAAAATCTTATTATAATAAATATCTATAATTTAAAAGCATCAAACCCACAAATGATTAACTAGAGTGAGTAGAAAAAATAATTTTCTTACCATTCATTTCAATGTCTTTAGTATTCTCCCTGAGCACGTACTGTCTAACATTTCCCAGATGAAGTCTCTCATTGATAACCTAAGCATACTAACATTTTTAAACCTTATAATACACTTTTGATTCTAAGAACATTTTTTGGAAAACAAACAAATAAAAATTAAAAAATTGTACAAACATATTGAGTCAATTTCATTGATTTATAGTCATCCCAACTTAGTTTTTTATTTCCATTTGATTTAAATATTTGGTTTTGTTCTTCCTGCAAGAAAAAATCCAATGGTTACTTCCACTGCAAAAGACAAATCCAATAGTTACTTTCAGTACAAAAGACAAATCTAATGGGTACTTCCAAAGAAAAAGACAACATTGGTGATAGAAACAAAGATAATTTTACTTCAATTATATTTTAAGTTTTAATAATTAATGTATGAGATTGTGGATTTCCTTTCTCTATATAATCAATTATTTAAAATAATTATTTATAAATAAGGCCCATGTGGAGTGAAGAAGATTTTTTTCCTTTATAAAGTCAATTTTGTCAACCATTCCATGTTTGAAAAATAAATCTCAACCAATCTGAGCATTGAGTAGCTAAAAAATATATTTAAATTATTTTTAAAGAAGATACATAATATTTAGACTTGAGACTAGTAGCTAAAATGATTGCACCAAGCAACAATACCATGCCAACATTTGCATCCCCCTTACAACACATATGAAGTCTAGAAATGCATTCTTCAATATGAAGTCAATTCCTAAAGAACTTTACCATCCACTCCACAGACAATCAATCATTGAAGGGTAAGTTATTAACCCACCCTTAAGGAAATAACAGGCATCCTTAAACTTTAGTGTTGCATGCTAAGTAAATTTTAATTATTTTAGACTGTCATTGCCCAACATTACCAAATAGTATAACTTTTGTTGTAAGGTGGAGGCCTTTCACATTAGCAAAGACTTCTACAACCCCTCCATTTTCAGCCTTTGTTTTGAAGTGAAGGAGTCCTATAATCATCTAGTTTTGCATTGTCAATATGGTTGGGATATCTAGAGCTGATTTTTTTTAGAATTTGTAGCTCAGTTGCAAAAGTCCCAACTTTGTCATCGATTGGATTGAAGCTTAGACTGATAAAGTTAGATACACTTTGACATTGATTGGAAGGTGGATTGCATTTAATCATATAAAATTTCTGCTTTATGAGGAACATAATATTAAAAGATGCATCCCAGGGAGATTTTGTGCCAAAATCAAGGAAGTTATTTCTGAAGTTTTCAATGCTTGGGAAAAATGTAACAGTGACAAATTGATTAGTTTAGGTCTTGAGTCATGTGTTTTTCATAGTCCCTTAATCCAACAGAGGCTCTATGGCTTCTTCTACTAATTGTAATTTCTGATTCATAGTCATCTTTTTCATGAAAATCTGAAGGTGAAGCTATTATGCACTTTTACTCACAACACCAAGAAATTAGCTTTGGTAGCACTATTTAAAACTCAAACCTAATTTGGTACAACTACTTAAAGTGTAAACTCAAGAACAAAAACCCTAGATTAAAAAATGAAAATATTAATTTGAGCTCCAGAAACTTATGTTAAATTGGCTTGAGGAAACAAGAATTGATAGGAAACACACTTTTAGAATTATGATGCCAAGGGCCCACAACATAGGAATTAGAAACACTAGGAAACATTAAGAAAATTTGGATATGCTTTTGGGAATGAGAAGTTGATTTAAACATAAAATAAACTAATAATTAATAATTAGACTATGGAGAGTGAATAAATTTTATTTGATTCTTATTTCTTTGATTTAGAGGTTTACACGTCAGGGATGTGTGGTGGACTGCATTTCTCCTAACTTTATTAAATTTTTTATTTCTAAATAAAACGAAAGGAAATGAGTCAGACTAATGTTGGAACTTTCATGCTATTTCCAAGAAATATTTTGGAAGGGTTTCAGGTGGAATGGGAACTGTATGTGGGAAAAAATGGTAGAAACAAAATAAAATACAAATTTCTGAATGCACACAATTATCTTTTTGATAAATTTAGGTTTAGAGATGTTTTGGGGTGTCATGGTTTCCCTTTTCATCTTTTTTTTGTTCTGTCTTTAATGAACACAAAACTTGTGTTACATGGGTGTGTGATCTCCCCACATGCCAAAGCCTGTGTCCTAGTCCGCTAAAGTGTTTCAAAGACACAGACATAGCAGAGAATGTTTGTGTTCCTGAAATGCTAGCTTTGTAGTCCATATGCTCCTAGGACATTTGGTCATTGTTGGGATGGAAAAGATGTTCTTGACATTCCTTGACTGGTCTAGGGATCTTTAGACATCCCCAAATTTTTTGGGTTAAAAGTACAATGAGAAAAAATGGGTGTGGGGGCCCACAACTTTTTCTCGACATTTTATCAATTTGTAGATTTGGGGCTTTTGTTGTAATGATAACAATGAATAATTAGCTTTTTGTTTCTGATGTATACTTGAATCAATGAGCTTTGAATTTTAAATGTGATGCTTTACACAAATCACAAAACCTGAAACTTGTGCATCTAAACTTGTAAAAACTTGACTCTCCATATATGTATATACTTTTTATACAGACATCCCCCCAAAAAGGCCTCACAAATTGTTGTCCCCAAAATGTCATGGAACATTGCTGATTAAACAAAACTGATTTAGGTGAGCACTAGAAACTTCATTCCATCTTTGAGAGTAGTGTTGTAGGTGGAATGGAAATTGTTTCTTGGTTACGTACATAGAATCAAACAAAATATTTAAATTCTAAAAGCTCAAAATTAGTGTATAAATTTTTATGTTTTCTATTTAAAGATTTCAAAAAAAAGAATTTCTATGAACACTCTACCTTCCTTGGAAAATATAAAGAACGTACTACTGAAATATGAGATTCAAGCAATACATACCAAGAAAGTCTCCAAGTGAAGCATGTTTGTTGCACTTGGACAAACCACAATCTACATAACCATGTTCACAGGAATTAGTTGAGAACATTTGATTCACATTATGCAGAAAATATAGGGTATATAAACATTTCTGTGGAATTTATGAATGTGGGGATTTTCCATAAACATCTTTGGGAATTTACAACCATAAATTGATTTTTATTGCCTGTTTGGAGCTCCTTCCTCCCACTTGCCCCAAAAAATAGAAAAGGGCTTAAAAATTGATTTATAAAATTAAAAAATTCTTAAATGTGGTTGTTTGTCGTATCCCCTCCTGATTATTGTTGATAATTATGATTGAATATTGAAGAAGAGCATTATACTTGATAGTGTAATCTTGTTATTACAGCAGAAAGGGTTTTACAAGCAGCCATCAATCAATATCAGTTTAACTTTAGGATCCAACTAGAAATTATACAGCCAATATAAGATCAAATTTGAATAAAATATAAATATATTAAGGGAAGGCCAATCCCAAATTTATGAGTTATTAGATAACCAGTTTTGGAACACATTAAACTGTAGTTCCTTGCATAGTACAGTTATAATAGCTATAACAACTTACAATAATAGCTAGTAATAAGGTTTTTTGAGTAAATACAGAGGCTAATATTCACTAGAAATGCATTGATAAATTAAAAACCTCTTATTGAACGTTGTTGCTTCAGAATAATGGAGTGGAATGGGTAGTCTGCTGCTGTAGACTATATCCCTGCAGGTTGCAAATTGTGTGAAATTGTTGTGCTGAAATTGGAATGACACTAAATCTTGTTGCGATACTGCCTATTGGAATTCTTGAAGTTTTAAGCTATGTTCCATAGTGTTTTCAGACGGGGACGATAGGACATTAGGGGACAAGTTTAGAGGCCAACGTTCCAAGGGCCATTTTTTTTTTGGATGTCAATTTATATATATATATAGAGAGAGTGTCAAATTTCTACGAAGTTAATGAACAACAATATAAAAGCATCAATATAACATGACAATGTTAAAATGATGTTGGATGATGTTTGTAGAAGCATGCATGTCAACCACATTCCTAAAACAAATTGTTTGTTTGCACTTCTCACATGATACCACACTGTAGTAGACCATTATAAATCCACCTTTAATCTCTTTTACAATTAACAATAATAATTGATTCTAATACCATATCAATAATTTTGAAGTTCGAGGCTTTTTTGAACAATAAAGTCAGATATCTAAAAAATTGCTTTTAATATTACGATTAAGTATTAATCTGAATCATGATATATTTATTTTTGTTATAATACACTTGTTGGTGTCACCTCTATCATGATGAATTTAATTGATGTTATACTGCCATTGTAGTGTTGTCATGATATATTTAATGCTGCTATTATAATGCTGTCATGATATATTTAACAATCTTTTTGTAATGATATGAATGATTTTTTTAAAACATTTAAAAATTGCTTTTCAATAGGGGATGCTTGGATATTCTTGACATAGTCAAGGGATGTCTGAGGTGTCTTTGGCCACCTTGGCGATGGCCAAGCGTCCCCTATGCTTTTCTTTCCCTCCCCAATTTTAGCAATGCATCCTGGGATGTTTTCACATTTTCTCAGTTGGGGGAATGCCAGGGGATGTCCCCTAATGTCCCATTGTCACCAAAATGTCTCAGGTGATGGGGATGGGGATTTTAGGGGTGGGGATGTGTCCCCGTTTAACATAGGTTCTAAGCAATTCTGGAGGTGGAATCACCTACATAAATTTTAGGGTTTTTGTCCCTAATTTCTACTTGAGATGTTCAAGGTTTTTCATGCTTGAATCTCATACAATCCTTAGCATTTTCATCCTTTGGATTGAATGAACAAGTGTTCAATGAAAGGACTTGAAGAAATATGAACTGAATGAATGCTTCTTCTAGACTCTACTTGTTCATATAGACTCGTACGTCCTTGGGCAGTGGCTTCTAGGGCACCTATTTTTACACCCTTATTTTTTAATATTATATTAGACATGACAGGTTGATGGCCACCTTTTGTCCCAATATTTTAGTATTATAACATATATGACAGGCTGTCAATTTTTGTTATTGCTTTTTAATCCTTTTATTACTATTTTTTTAATCTATTGGCTACGTGTAATATTTGCAATATTTTAATTGTTCTTTCTCTAGCTCATTGGGAAGGGGAACATGGCATTGTTTATTTCTAAGTTTCTAGAAATTTTTACTGAGCTAAATAGAAGCTACTCATTCTTCATTTTCATTTCATTTTACTCAAAGTTTGAGCAAGGAGAAGAGCTTTTTAGATGCTTTTTAATAAGCAAGGCCAAAAAGTGGTAATAGAAATAGGGAGAAGCAAGAGGCATGGCAAGAAGGCTTTTCACTGTAGGGATGTGTTTTCTACAATAGAATACACCACCAGATGCTAGGAATCATCTAATTTTTCTATCTAGTATGGCATGATTTGCATCCCAAACTTCTCTAAATGCAACCTCCATCAAAATCTATTTATAGTGGTCTTTTTCCCCTTCAGAGACATATGAAGAAACTGAGAAATGTATCAGTAGTTGGTTGTTTAGAGTCCCATTACTTGCACTGAAAAATATTTACTGTTATTACTACACAAGAGTGAAGGCCCATGTTTTGTAGGAATATGATATGTTTGGTGGCCGGTCAAGCACCAAAACAATGGATGGAGGCTTAGTTCTAAAGAAAGAAGTGCCAAGCTCACTTAATCCAACCATAAACAAATAAGATGCAAGAATTTTTCAAGTGGCTAGGAAAAGAAACAAGAACAATGAGGAACACATGGCAAAGCACAAGTAGAATTGTTGGAGAATCCTTTGACATTGGTGAAGGATTAGAAATGGACATCCAAATGGCAAGGGAAACTTTTGTAGCTAGGATCCAACTAATTGTTGTATGGTCTCCCTATAGGAAAGCCATCCAAAGGATGATTAGCACTACCCCCCATGGTTACAAAAACACATTATGTGAGAAATCTAGGACTTAAAGATTTGGGTGCACCTCACTATCATCTTAAAGGTAGTTTCCCTGATGATGAGTGAGACAAGTCACTTGAAACTTCAGGATTAAAACCAGTTTGATCCACCAAAATTAGTTAAAGTAATTATGTGATAAGCAGATTTAACTTTTGCAATGACACGCTTCCTCCTTGCATGTCCAAAACTGAAATATTAATGCACATCTTATATAATGGAGCATGGTGCATTATGGTAGTCGTGCATGAAGATATTGCAGAAAGCGATGGAAAAAGATGAAAATGCCATGCCAAACATCAGAAAAACAAGATTGCAAAGTCTGTTCAAGGTCTCCTTGTGCCATCCTGGACAGAGGGGAAAGGATAAAATTGTAGGATCACTGACAAAAATCAATTACTTTAATTTGAAATTCTCATGGATAATAAATTTTGAAAATATAATTTCATTGATTATCCATCAGCTAAAAATTACTGTTTCAATGTAAAATTTCTGTAAATTGTTAGGAATGTGTAGTATACTTTGCGTAACAATTCACCACCTCAATGTGGGGCATGGGGTGCAAAAACATGAATAGTACAATCAATTTAGACTCGAAACTAGAAACAAAAAAGGAATTCAGAATGTAAACCATATAGCCATCATTTGGTATTCTTGTCAATGTGGAAAATCTTTCAAGGCCCATTTAGTATAAGCATTCTTAGGATATATGTCTTCTAATTTGTCCCCACTTAGGCATGACACGTTTTGGACATACCAAACTCTCCTCCAAATGTATTTGTATCTTACAATGTAAATAAGTAAACAACCAAAACTCAATGGAGTTAGTACAATTTTTTATTTTTTATTTTTGTTTTTAATAGAAAATATCAAATTCAAAATATGGGGTGAATTAGATCATGTGTGAGACTAAAGTAATCTTTTGACATTATACCAACTTAGATATTACCATTGGTAGTTTTTCAATGAGAACATAGTTATCAAATGTGAGACTTTGTATAAAGATCGATTGTCAGAGATGTAAGCATTCCATCCTTCAAACTGCTCTAATTGCATGATGTATAGCTAACTATACTAGTTCGTCTGCAGAGGAAATCAAACGATGGCAATACTCTTAAACACTATAATGCTCTGTTTTGTCATAATTGTCTTGTTATCTGTTACTGTCGAGGCAAAAACCAAGCATTACAATTTTATTGTAAGTTGGTGTAAATTTACGTAATTGATTTCTAAGATTAATATCACATATTCCAGCTTTGTTTTTTGATGGGTTCTATGTGATTCATATGTTGTAGTTAAAAATCAAGAATTATATATGTTTATACCACACAAAGCCCGTTGTGACAGTGAATGGAAGTATCCAGGACCAATAATATATGCAAGAGAGGGCGATACAGTGCTAGACGATGTTACCAATCATGTGAGATACAATGTTACCATACACTGGTAAAAGTTTCTAGAATATAAGCCTTTAGATACTTCTAATTGTTCCAAAAAAATAAAAATAAAGTCTTGTGTGTTTCATGATTTAAGACCTATTATTGAGCTTGGTTTATATGTGAGCAGACATGAAATTCGACAGTTAAGGACTGGGTGGACAGATGGGCCTGCATATATCACACAGTGCCTTATTCAGACCGACCAAAGGTTTGAAGAAGAATTAAGAGAATGGGAATAGGTGCGATAGGAGGGAATTTAAAGAGTTATGATAACAAAAAATTTGCAGGAAATGAAAAGACACCATATTGAAATGTTGATTTTATTTTGGGATGGATGTTTGGAAAACAAAGAGAGGGCTGCGCAGAAATTCATAGAGGGAGGGCTGCAAATTAAGTTGTAAACTCCACTCATGCCATGTAATATGGCTGTGTAAAAATATTTAAAAATAATAAGTTACTAGAAAGGAATGAGGGTGCGGGCCCTTGTGAGGATTAATATTCTTTTAATAAACTACTAAGTGCATCTGACAAAGGAGGGCACACATTTGAATGAAGTGGTGAAACAAATGGAAAGTCTGAGAGAGTTTTAATCGGGTAGTTTAGAAAGGAGAAAAAGTTTCTCGTTAAAAAGCTTCAGAGAATAAATGGGGGGTTGCGCACTCATTAAGTTGAATGATTTAATTTGTGCAAAGAAAGCAATGTGATTGCAAATCAAAAGTGAGATAACCGTTGGGTTATAGGCAAATGCAGAGACAAAGAGTTGGGTAGGTCAGTGAAGGAACGCATGCCAGAAAGGGATTTGCACATCTGAGCAGAAGTCTGAAGGGGAGGTGAATGAGACAGAGTATAAGTTTGAAGCTATAACAACAAATGTTCTACTCCACACAAGCAAGAAAACAGGGAGATATTTCATGACAGTCCGAGCATTCATGGACGCCCCCATCACAGTCGACAACTTGACCACAACCAACATAATGCAATACATTGGAACAACCAACACCTCCAACCCCATAATGCTTGTAATCCCTAGGATAAACGATACTGCTTTCTATACCAACTTGTTTTATTTAAATATTTTCTTGTTTTGACATAAAGCTTGCAAGATTTGATGCCAGGCAAAAAGATGAGAAACAGAAAAAAAACAAAAACAAAAACATGGGGCACACCTGGTTTGTTGCTTATAAGCCCTTCGTAGAAGCTTTATTGTTGTTGCTTGCCCAAGATCCTAGACTCTTGACTTGTTCTGACCTTCACGCCCTTTTGATTCTCTGAAAAGCCCCTTGCCATTTTGATGAATAAAGTTGTCGTTATTGGAAAACCCCCATTTGTTGCGCTTCGTTACTGTTGTATGTGTTGTTCACTATTCGCTCTGTCATTGGCTTGTTCTGTGCCTCTATTCTTCTGTTCATGTTATATGATTCTTCTCGTGCTCTGTTTGTTCTGGACCGTAGTGGCTTACTGCGCAAGTTATTCAAAGGAAGAAGCTTCATGAAAAGAGGAAAATGTATGTTGAAAATGCATGTCGAATATGGAGGGAGGGAAAATGAAAAAGAAGAGGGAAATTAAAATTTTATTTTAGAAGAAGTATTTTTTTTATTTTCTTAGATTAAAACAATTAAAGAATTAAAAATATATTTAACACAAAATTAATATTTTTTCTTTAATTAATGTCTTAAATTTTATTTTTATGTAGTAGTGTATCTCTTAGTCTATCCATAAGTTCATTTATTCCAAAAGATTTCCTTGTCCATATATTTATTATACTTGTAAATGGAAATAATTTCATGTATCTAATGGCCATGATGATGCAACCCCTTTTATGGTTGTGGTCAGTTTTATAATCATAAGGTTGACCCCATAGTCATGGATGTGATTGTTTCTTAGGAGAACATGGATGCATGAAGAGTGTTTCTTTTGATCTTCTACACATAATTCTATAGGTTGTCTCAAATAATTTTATTAGAACATTTGCATTGCACATTCACCTAGTGTATTGTACATGCTTGGGAGTCTTGTTCTCAATCATTTATCAAACTATTAAATCCATATATGTACTTTATTGACACAAAGGAGTAATTATCCTTGCCACATGCAAATTTGAAATCACAAGAACTATTTTATATAGGAATAAACTAAGAACATGAAAGAAAGCTAAATGTAACATTTTGAAAGTTATAAGAGATTAGATTTGGATGCATAATTCAAATGCATGAGACAAATGTTATTTATACTTGTAGAATAATTACTAAAGAGATCTAGGTCAATAGAGAATTTATTCATTAATTTCATGGGATCCATCTAATCTTCATTCATATTTGTTCAATATTAATAAATCATCTAACATTTATTACAATAATTCATCTAAAAACTTAATTATTTAATTTACTTTCCAAAATAATTATTTATTTTCAAACATTTACCATTCCCTCTTTCATTATGGAAAACAAAATTATATATTAATACTATTTATTTATTTACCCTAAATTTGCATAAAAAAATATTCTGCTCTAATTCAAATATATGATGATTTTATATTCCTTTTATAATATACTTTATAAAAAATATAATATTTGCTTGGAAGTGAAATATTAACTAAAAATAAATAAAATATTATTTTTCCATGAAGTCATGGCACCCTCTAAAGAAATAATGCAAATATATTTCATATTGCATGTTAACATTTTCGCACTCGTTTATTTTTGTGTTAAAATACTCAAAAATGTTGAAAAAATGAGCATTAACGTTTGTCTTGCACGTTGAAAAAATGAGCATCGACGAAACTCTTCTATTTTATATGTTGTAGTCGTTGAGAAAACCAGCCAGGAAATGACATGTTAAAATTGTCGATCAATGATGAAATGTTATATTATTAGTTATATGACATTTTAGTTTGTCTTGAAATAGATTATGATAAGGACGTAGTACATTATGTCAAGAATGGTCTTGATCAGTTGAGCTATAAGATTAGCTATGGTTACTAGATGATTTCTCAAGTCCAGTTTAAATAACCAGCGTAGCTTAGAGTGAGTTCGACAGAGAATTCACGGGCCAATTAAGATGGAACACGCCATACTGAATAGAAAACGTTAATCGCTCTCTATTAAAGCGTGCCTTGGCAGGAGGGTATGTAGGAAATCAATTATGGCGTTAGAAGCAGCTTTCATTATTGTTCTGGCTGTAGCACTGGCTTCACTATGGCTAATTGCAAATTCTGTCAAAGCTAGAAATAATAACACGGCAGAGACAAAGCCACCGCAGCTGCCATTGTGGCCAATACTTGGGCATCTTCCTCTTCTAAGTAGAAACAAACAGCCCCTCCACAGATTTCTATCCTCTCTTTCAGAGAGCTATGGCCCCATCATGCATCTGCAACTTGGCTTCCGCTCAGTTTTGGTCATCGCTTCATCAGATCTTGCAAAAGAATGCTTTACAACAAATGACAAAGCCTTTGCTTCGCGCTCACTTACGTCTGGAGGAAAGCATATTGGGTATGATTTCAAAAACATGGGTTCGGCTCCATACGGCTCCTACTGGCGAAACATCAGAAAAGTTTGCAGACTCCAGCTCTTTACCCCACAGATAATTGAATCCTTCAGGTACGTCCGCGCAGAGGAGGTTTCCGCTCTCATCCGTTCTCTGTTCGAAAGTTGGGAGCTACAGATCAATCCAGTGAACATCAACTCAAGGCTCTCTGATCTCACATGTAATGTCATGATGCGAATAGTTGCCAGCAGGAGATTCTCGTCAGACCTCGGTTCTGAAGATTTCCAAGAAGCGCAGCAGTTGAAGAAGTTGGTGGAAGAAACACTTTTGTTATCTGGAGCACTTGATATCGCCCATTACTTACCTTTCCTCAAGTGGGTCTATCCACAGGGAGTCGAGCTTTCTATGAAGAATCTAAGGAAGAAAATGGATGTGTTTATGAATAAATTGCTGCATGATCACCGAGAAAAGAGAGAGATAAATGCTCCAGACTTGATTGATGTTCTCGTCTCTGCAACAGACAACAATGAAATTCAATCCGACAATAACGACGATGTGGTGAAAGCCACCGCCTTAGTATGTTTCTGTATCCCTTTCTCTTACATAATTTGGAATGTTTGCAAAATCTTCTTATCACAGTTTGTATAAACAGGTCGTGTCTTATGGTGAAGGTACAGATTGTTTAACTCGAAACTTGCTTAGAGTAGAGACCCGATCTCTTTATAAATAGCTTTTGTGGTCAAGGCACTAACTATTCTTCATAGGCTCAAGACACTAATTGTTTAAGTGGAATTTCCCTCTCTACATAAACAATGTAACATTAACCACGCTTTTTCAGCTCTTACCTACAAGATTTGTCTTTTGGTTTGGCAGGCCCTGTTAACCGCAGGTATTGAAACATCCTATTTGACCATCGAGTGGGCATTGTCAGCTCTGATAAACCACCCGGATATTTTGAGCAAAGCCCAGCAAGAGCTCGACAAACATGTCGGACGAGACCGATTAATGGAGGAATCAGATGTGCACAAGCTGAAATATTTGCAGGCAATTGTGAAAGAAACTCTTAGGCTTTTTCCACCGGCACCCCTTTTAATCCCTCACGAATCTTTCGAGCTCTGCACTGTTGGAGGATATCGTGTTCCTGCAGGAACGCAACTGTTAGTGAATGTGTGGGCAATTCAACGTGACGTGGCCGTGTGGGAGCACCCTACAGAATTTGATCCTGAGCGTTTTGTGAATAGCAGCAAACAGATTGATGTGAAAGGGCAGGACTTTGAATTGATTCCCTTTGGTTCAGGGAGAAGAATATGCCCAGGCATGTCTTTGGCATTGATTGTGGTCACCCATACACTGGGGCGGTTGCTTCAGAGCTTCGAGTGGTTTGCTCCAGAAGGCACTGTAATTGACATGACAGAGGGGACCGGGATCTCATTGCCCAAATCTATTCCACTGGAGGCCATTATAAAACCTCGCCTTCCTCTCCATCTCTACTAATACGTCGGCTTACTCCTAAGAACAAAGAGCTTCAGCGCCTTGTCACATCGTTTGTCCTCAATCAATTTAATTTAGTAAAAATAGCTCTTCAGGTTTGAAGCCTTCTAATACTTGGTAACATAAATAGTATCAATGTTAATGATGGTAAATTCTATAATATAAAACTAGCTTCTAAGAGACATATTTCATATACATATATGTCGAAAATCTAGTAGTAGCAGCGGCGAAGATGCCCAAAAGTAAACTAAAATAAAGCAATAATCGTTTAATAGCATTAAATTGATGATCAAGCCTTGTGGTCCCATCATAGGTAATTGATTTAATAAAAATCGAATGGTCTCCTCCCCTTTGTCAATTTCGAGCAAAGTGTGCCATCCTTTCATTCCCATACTTCCCTAGTGGTTAGGTTGCCAAAATTTGAAGGAATGTCTTTGTGTGGTCTCTCCTGTGTGTATAGTATATATTTTTAGGTTCAAGAACCTCTTGAACTCTAATAAGGTTCAATGGTTAACCAAATAACTTACATCAAACTAAATATATTAATGAATGAGGGAAGTGTGTTTGTGAGTTCAAAAATTATTGAATTTTGAAATAATTTCAAAATAAGCTCAAATCCTTGTTGATGAAAGAAGAAAATGACTAAGTATAGATGTTGATAAGTTAAAGTTTTACTAAACTCTTTGACATGGTTTAAGAAGTGAATAAATATTCCACATGATGGTGGAGAGAAAAATTTAAGGAAATCAATATTATTGACAAGTTTGATGGTTTAAGAACTTGTTAATTCTCTAAAAAGGGGAAGATGGACAAGCTAGATTATTTTTGGCCAATTCAAGAATTCTAGAGCTCATTAACATGGCTCAAGATCTTCGTAGGACTTCACCAGGTAAGGATGGAATTACCTAATGAAGGTACTAAAATAAAAGGATAGGTCTAATGTGTTGTTGGTTGTTCATGAGATCCTCAACCTTCTAAATCACTAACCTAGATCAAAAGTTTCAAAGGTCACAAAATTTTCAACCCTCACCCATCCCTATAGTCTCTTCACCTTCCTTCCATTAGATATAGACTCCTAGGTAGAACTATCAACATAATGTTAAAATATGAAATGTAGGATTTTATTATGAATTTTCAAATGTATAATTTTTTTAATACACACATGATGAAAGTTAGTCTTGAATAAGACGCAAAAATTTATCCTCTTTTAAAAAGTATGTTGAAGGCCAAAACATGCATGTGTACAATAAGTAAAATAAATAGTAAATGAAATTATTTTTCAAAATCCTTTAATATAAAGATGTATATGATGAAGTTTTATATGATTAGTGTTGATGGGTGTTTTTACACTTTCTAAACACAAGCAGTGTGTATGTGCGCTACCTCTCTTGAAAGGAAACTTCCAATAGGTATGTTGCTAAAAATCTCCCCAAGGTCTCTCTGGTGTTAGGTCATGACTTGCATGGAACTCCTTAGTTGATGTCTGATGTGATTTTTCTGGTAATCACAGGGAATACTTACGTAGCTAGATGCGGAGTAGATCTTAAAATCTAAACTTTCTGAGATGGTAGTTATGGTGCAATTTGCTGTAGGTTCAGACAGTGATCTAAAACTTCAATGTTTCCCTTAAGTTTTGGCTTTACAATGTGCAATGAACATTAGCACAGGCTATTTCTAAAAAAAAGGAAAAAGAGAAGCGAAGAAAGAAGGTTCCTGGATCTGCAACTAACTGCGAACAGTAATCATGGAGTTCCTGCCATGGAC
This sequence comes from Sequoia sempervirens, assembly GCA_007258455.2. Classification (NCBI taxonomy): domain Eukaryota; kingdom Viridiplantae; phylum Streptophyta; class Pinopsida; order Cupressales; family Cupressaceae; genus Sequoia; species Sequoia sempervirens. Next base: position 422,826 of record VDFB02374143.1, read on the forward strand.
AACTTCCTTCAAACAGAATTTCACTTAACCAGAAAATTCAGAGTCTCATGAAATTTGTGCTATCTTCTAAGGCCTGCAGATATTTCACCATTCATTCACCATATACATGCATGAATAAAGATAAAAGTGTGGAGCAACTTTCAATTCAAGCCCAGACTAACTTTACACAACCATTTACCAGCAACAAACAACAAAAAGTATGGACTAGGAAGCATCTACACAGCAAAATTTTTTATGCCTACAGAACAACATTACCAAAACCTATCAAAGATATATACAACTAACTAGAACAACAATGAAAATCTAAATAAAGCATTCAACTAAGGGAGATTAAATCATGAAACATGTGAAGAACTCATAAAATGCACCAAGTCAATGCATTTTCTTTATAAATTTCTGTAGCATGTCTTTACAACAACTCAACTCTCTTTGAAATGAGAGGAGACCCCTATTTATAGTGCCCAAAAAGTAGAAAGAATGGCCAAGATTTAATCTCATTGTGTGGCCAAGATTCACTACAAACTAGGGTTCTACCTACTCCCCAAATATATTACAATTTTAAATACAATTTTGTCCATATCCCTATTTTGTCTTCTAGTGACAACAATGTAGCATTTTGTCTTTTGCTAATTGCTCTTTTTGCTATAGCTATTCCTTTAGAAGTTCTTCACTGACAATAGGGCTGCCCTCATTCTTCTTCAAAGCTGCATATGCCATAAACTTCAAGATCACTGGCTAGAGTTTGTCGACTTCCATGATCTCAGACCGCAACACTTGATAACTCCATTCCTTAGAGTTGTCCTCAAGTCTTTTCTAGTCTTCATCATATTTGGTGGTGTGATCTTTGAACAACTCTGACTGGGCAAAGGCACAGGCAGCAAAACTCATGACATCCATCATTATCTCATCTAACATCCCATCCTCCATCTTGTTTTAGAAATGGGGCATCATTTTCTCTGGATCAATTTACACCGCGGGCATGTCATATCCCATCATTACCCTCAAATATCGAGCACAATCCTCCCTAATTTCTTTGACCCATTCAATATCAAGATCCACTTTATCCATTACTTGCTCCAACCTTTCTCTCCTATTATCAAAGTCCCACTTCCACACATCCACTAGCAAATGATCGTCCCTTTTTAGTGCAAGATCGTTTTCCCATGTGGCTTTTGGTAGCTGGAGGATAGCCTCAATTTTTGGATAAGTGCAATTATACGTTGCAGGGAAGTCGGTGCAAAGCTTCTTTGTGCCTTCTAGAGACTACTGTAAATCCAGGAACTTGTTGGCTATCTAAAGAACCTGACTGATACCCATGTTCATGACATATACAACATGTCGGAACCAACTCTTTGTAGTTTTGTCCAAGTTCTTTCTCTTTTCCAGTTTGTCAATTTGTTCCTTGGAAAATAGTTGGGTTCGAGTCGCAGATGTGGTAGGCGTGTCTTTAATTGAAGACCATTATTGGATGTAATGTGTCAAGGCAGCTACTTATGCTTTAAACTTGTCTTGTGAGACCTTATCCCGTTGTATTAGGTGCATCACTGTAGCCACTGACTCCTTGAGATGCTCCACCTTCTGCTCTCTAGTAGTAGTTCCCATGTTAATGGTGGAGACATTATAGCTTACTGCCTCTTGGCCTACCATTGGTGTTGCTATTTGCACAGTTCGGGACTCGGAAGCATCCATTGTTACCTTGGATCTAACTTTGGGTTTCTTCTCCTTCATGGTTGAGATCTGTGCTCGGGCTAGGATTTCCTCTAGCCTTGCTCTTGGATCCTTCAGGGCAGGAGTATTCTTTTCAAGCTGCCTCTCCAGCCATTCAGGCACAGTGGATTTTCCCTTGGGAAATTCTCGATCACCCTTGCCCTCCCTTGTTTGGATCTCCATTTGTTCACTTATGGGAGCCCTTTCTTTCATTTCAGTGTTGTCTCCTTCTTCCTCATCGGAGTCTTGGATGAATGTGAGGCATTTGATGTGAGGCCTAGTAGGCAATCACCCTTGGGGACTTTCTTCTATCTCAATTTCCTTCTCTTTTCTTTCTTCAACTTGTTTGTCCTCACGCTCATGCTTCTTAGGCTTGGCTTCTTCTATATCTCCTTCTTTTCTATAAGGAGGTGGCACATCCTTCTGCTATTCCCCTGTAGGGAGTTCCACATCTTTTGTTGCCCTGACGCCTTCTTGCCCTTCTCCTTCAGGAGGTGACCTTTCTGTCTTTTCTTCATCATGCTTCAATTGTCTAGCCATTTCCTCTTTGAGATCATCATCGAAGGTTTGTATAATGGTTCTATCACTTGTACCCTCCTCTTCATCTCTACTCTCAGAAGACCCTGTTACTTCTTCTTTGTGGATCACGCTGTCAATCGACTGGTTTTCATACTCTGGGTGTTCGTGGTATTCATTAGCTTCCTTCTCCATTTCCTTCGAGGCCTCTTTCTCCCACCTCTTCCATTCTTCAGAAATTAACATTGTGGCCTCCATTTTTGGTGGTCCCATTGGAGGTTATGAAGGCATAGCACTAGCGAGGACCTATCCTAAGGTAGCTTGAATGGTGGGATCCATGAAGATCTAAGAAATCTTAGAGGGGACATTCTGCATGTGCCACGAGAAAGCCTACGGTAATTCTAGCACGGGAATTGGTATTGTCTCTGTTGCCAGTGGGAGTGATGTAGTAGGTGACATGGCGGTGGAGGAAAGCAGAGTAGTCATGGCAGAGGAAGATTCAATCATTATTATGGGCCCCACCAGGGGTGAGGAGGTGAGATGGACTGAGATATCCATCGTAGGTGAGGATGTGGCGACCATGGCTTGGGAAATAGGTGGAAGGGTGTCAGAGACAAGGAGAGCGGGAGGAGGTTTTGGTTGATCTATTTTCCCCTCCTCGTCCCCTTGAATTGTTGGTTGTTTTGTGGAGCTTCCTATTCATTTGGGCCTCTTAGAGGGTGAGCCTTTTGAATCTTTCCTTGAATAAACCTTGGGATCTAGAGATTGTTCTGCTTCAATCCCTTTCCTCTTCTTCAATCTTGTGAGTGAAGGATATTTGGATGTCCCGCCTATTGAAGTTGTAGTGGCGACATCTTCTATGGCACTAGGCTCACTCTTGAGCCCTTCATACATCAGGACAACCTCTTGTTGCTTTAATTGGGCTACTTTTCCCTTAACACATTATTTAGTACAAGCCACGATTGGTTTAGTTACAATATTGAGGTCATCGACCTCTTGCTCATCCCAATCTATTGCGAGTAACAGCAAACTAGCAACTGCATTATATCTGGGATCCATGATGGTTCTCTCATCCTCCTTAACTTGATCTGGTATGGGAAACAACTGCACCCTTTTCATTAAGTACGCAATCATCCTCATGTAATGTCTTGCATGCACCTCTTTATACTGGCAGTCTACCCAAAATTCTTCAACGTGATGCAAGTGGGCATACCCTGGTCCCAGTGCCTTTGTTACATGCCCATATGGGCCCACCCATGGGTGAGTAGTGTGTAGGAAGAAATGGTACTCTGCCAATTCCTTTTCAAAATTTCTAGCACACTAGAAAGTTTGTAATTTATACTTTCCTTGTCCGAAGGCTAAGGGATAAGGGATCCCTACCAAATGTTTACCACTGAGGATTGTATGCACATGTTGTAGCTGCTAGGAGAGTTTTAATAGTATAATCTGATCATTGGGGTACTGGGGTAGCTTATTTGGCCTTTTGTGAAACCCTGAGCACTAATATGTGAATTTGAGGAACTGTATGAATAGGAAGGCGTATTGCTTCAAGAATTCCCATTCGATGTGAGAGACCTTTCTCTGAAAATCCCCTTTGAGCAACCTAATGATGTGGCCAATGAAGGCGTCATTCACCTTATAGTACTCCTTCTTGAATTTTTTGAATAGAAGCTAGGGATATCTGTCATAAACATTCAATATTCGACCCAACTCCTCATTAGGTGCCAAAAATAATCCACCATATAGCCTCTACTCTGCTAGTGAATACACCAGATAGGAGGTCATGTAGAACTTAGAGCTCTTCTTCACATTCATAAATTGCTTGTGGAAGCAGTTGCTTATGATGCCTCCCCAGTAGAATGAGGCTTTTGTGGTGACATCTTTGTCCCCACGAAAGATTTGTTCAACAAAATACACCATCCACTCTTGGAAAAATGCAGCCGTAGGGAGGACCATCATCCTTCTCAACTGGTTACTAGGTTGTGGTAGTCCTCATAGAAATCGTTGTGAAAGAGTTCTTGAGGAACCTTTGTAGCACTACCCCTTTTCTCCTTGAGCTAGTACTGATTTATTAACTTCTTGCAGCCCATTAGGTCTTCATCCCATGTTGCTTTACCTTCTTCTATGGTGGGCATCTCCATCTCCTCAAAGGTGGGAATGTGGAAAGATTTAGTAATGTCCTTAGCCAACATATCAGCAAGGATGTTCTCATCCCTGTCAACGAAGGTTCTTGTCTGTGGCTGGTAGGCCTACCAACAAGCCATGACTAATTCAGGGGCTATGAGAGATGGGGGGAAGCCTGCAATTTTTGCAATCCCACTTTGTCTGATTAATCTTGCATTGTCAGTCTTCAGGTGGATTCTAACCCTTTGTTTGAACTCATCAATATCAACATGGCCGATATTGGTGTCTGTGATTTCCTTCCAGCCCATGATGACTTTTGAATGTAGAGGTTCACCCTAAAACTGGTGCTTCATCTGGTCCTTATCCTCTTTTCCACGAGGAGTCTTGCCTTCTTTCTTTCCTTTGTCCCTTTCTGTAGCTGCCCCCGAGGGTCTTACACCCAATTCCATATATCCTACAAACAAAGATGTAATGAGTACAACCAATTATGAAAGCATTAACATTAGTCAAAATCCTATGGAAAAAATCCAATTAGACAACATATGATTAATGAAGTTAAATCTTTACTTTTAGATGCTGTTAGTCACTTATTGAAGGGATTTTGGACAACTCGGGCCCTGGGGGCCAGACTTCACTGGCAGGAATGTTGTTTTGAAAGGGCGAACAAGCTAGGGAAATCTGGGTGATTTCTTCCATCTTCACATTTTGATGGTTTGAAAGGCTCATGTTGAAGATGGTCGAATTTAAGCACACGGGTCGAGATTGGTCTTCAAATTTGAGGCCAATTTGATCAATTTTGGAGCTCCCAGAGGTTCACAGCCAGAAAGCTGTCAAGACTTTGCTATTTGAAATGGCCTGGAAGAAACAGAGCTCTAGGGTGGAAACTCTGGGGTTTGGGACTTGGGAGCTCAAAAGATGGTCGATGTTCACTTTCGAGTTGAAGGTGTTCAGGCCTAAAGGGGCAAGAAGTCATCATGGTTTCGCTATTTGAAATGGTGATTATGGCATGGAAACTCGGTGGGAGCAACCTAGTGGACCAAACCTAGTGTAGAATTCGACTGCTAGGTTTTTCTTTGTAAAGTTTCTTTAGGCGATCAAGGGGGCAGAACTCATAACTCAGGAAGACAGGCTTGTTTTTCCCTTTTGCATTAGATGAAGGGGAATGAAACTATGGTGGGCGAAGCCCGGTGAGGTCAAGGATGACAAATGGAGGGTTGGGACTCAAGAGGCAAGGAGACATCACCCCATGGCCATTTCAAATGGTGAAGACTCCACGACGGCCTGCAGATGGAATCCTATGGACTAGGACTCAACGACATGATGATAGAGCTCATTTAAGTTTGAATCTTTGGAAGGTGAAAGGAAATATGGAACCTGAAGGGTAGAAAGGTGCATCCTCTTTGCCGTTTGGGAATGGCGGGGGTGATGCAGAGTCCTAGGGATGGAAGTCTGGTGGACCAAACCCAGAGCAGACAAAAGCAGTCTAATAATGTTGTAATTTTGAATGGGCAAAAATTGAGGAGCCCGGGCTAGGGGTTTGGGAAGGCGGGAGCCTTCTGCAATTCGGAATGGCGAACACCCCGAGGAAATCTAGCAAGGGAGACTCGACGAGGCGGGCCCATGAGGCTTTGATGGAGGTTGTATTTTGAGAGTTTGTTAAGTTTGACGACGAACGACCGACGGATGTCCGGGCTGGCGGGTCCGATAGGGCATCTCACTGTTTGAAATTTTTTCATTTTTCCAAGTTCTTAACAGTGACAGGAAGGGACAAGCTCAGAGGGTGTGAACACCTTGTGCGAAGAACGACTGCGAGGTTTAGTTTCGGTTTGATATTAGGAGACGATTTAGAGATTTCTTTAGAATTTGAAGACATGGGTTTTGTGGGTTTTGTCATGTTTTTATCAGTTAAATGCATTTCTAGCCCATGTTTATTTGTTATTTTAAGTTCAAAATCATAGAAGACCTCTTGGTGGAATGGATGATGAACCTACCTCAAAATTCCAATGGGAGATGTGAAATCCACTAAGGAAGGTCCAATGATGATCTCAGATGCTAGGGTGACAAGCGACAGATGCACCAATCTCCTTTGCAAAGCACTCTGAACTCTTCTAGTAAAGCTGAAAAATGAAAATGATAGGCTAAGCCAGGTATATATACCCAAACCTACATTTAATTCCTTCATTTAATGCCCGTACGGCCAGCTGGTGGGTTGGTGGAGTTCAGATTCCTAGACGACAATGGGAGGTCTGAGGCCTAGGGGCCAGAAAGACACAGTCCTACGACCATTTCTAAATGCACCTTGGAAGCCGACGACGAAATGGAACTCAAGGTCTGGAGGGCGGATAGAAGCCGCATGTTGGCCGTTAGAAACAACGTAGATGAAACAGAGTTCTAGGAATAGAAGTTTGGTGGACCAGACTCAGCGTAGGTGAAAGCAGTCTGAAAAACTTGCAAGTTTAAACTGGCGAAAAAAAAGGAATTGGGGCCCGGGGTTCAGGAAGGCAGGAGCCTTCCGCCATTTAGAATGACAAGCACCTGAAGGAAACTTGGCAAGGGAAACTCAGTGAGGCGATCCCGCCATGCCCCAACGCTACTAGTAGAAGCAAATTGTCAGGCAAGATCTGGAAGGCTCAAGGACTTAACTAAGATGGAGGGGACAAAACATGGTCAGTTTAAGATGAGATTTCAGAGGTATGATAACCATTTGGGACACCAAAATGGGGGCATGCAAAATGAGGCAGCGACAGAATGACCTGGCAAGGTGAAAGAAAAAGGGTCCTATTCTGAACAAGGCATGTGTGCTGAGGGCACAACAATTATTTTTGTAATTTTTTAGTAAATATTTTTTTAATTTAACTTTTTATTAGAATTAAGGTGATTTTAAGACCCCTCATGTATGCTCAATATAATTTGACCTAAAACAATTTGGCCAAACATAAAATAAATCAAGAAAATATTTGAAATGGTTCAAAAGTTGTTAAAAATACTAATATATATGATTTTAATTTTATTAGGATTTTTATTTAAAATACAATTAATAAATAGAAAAATTTGTTGAACAAAAAAAAACTAAATATTTAAAAACTAGACATTTTCATCTATAATGGGTTTTAAACTTGTTTAAAAAATTTAAAACTAAAGTCGTCAGCCATATTGCCAAAGTTCATTCCTTTGAAAATTTTATCTAAATTTTTCTTTAAAATTAATTAATTTAAATAAATAATTTTTTAGTACTAGAAAATTATATATTTAAAAAATATATATTTTCATCTATGATAATTTTTAATTTCATCGTAAAATTCTAAAATAAAATTTATCAGCCATAATGCCAAAATCAATTCCTTCTAGAAAAATACCTTTTGATCTTCCTTGGAAATGGACCTAGCTTGTTGCACTTACCAATACAAAAACCTAAATGAAAATAGTACAAAAAGACTATTTCAAAATTTCCTCATTACCCTTGATACCCCAATCCCAAGCCGTTCACCCCTTATTGTGTTCTTGAGTTATTACAAACCTCAAAACCTCAACTCTTATCATATTCACCTAAAGTAAAATCTCTAGCATAAATATAAACTAGGGCACTAAGTTCTCAAAACCAAGTCCACCCATTCCTTAATACCCACACTTTTATCTCTTTTACTCCCATTTTATTGAAAGTTCACATATTTATTTATTTCCTACCCTTAGAGCATAATATTTATATCCTATTATAACTTGGACTCTTAGCGGAACCTTTCACCTTCTCCTCATATCCTTGTTTCACTTTCTTTGTTTGGACTTAACCCTTAGTCTATCCTAGTCAATGGTCCCTATTCCAATTTTAGTATTGTTCTTGATTCCTTCTCTAGACCAAATCCTTGTGACTTCCTCCTTCCTATTTCCCTTGGTCTTGAGTCCATTTAGACTCTCAACCCCTATGATTCTTTCTCCCAACTTTCCCTTGTGTATATTCTTATCATACCTCTAGTCCTTGACTTGTTTAATTCCTTGATTCTATTTCTCAGTTCATGTTTGGGATTGAACCCCTTCCCCCTACTTATTCATCCCTAGTTCCTCTCCTCTCCTAACTCTTAGGTCATCATTCCTTCCTTATCAATTATACCACCAATAGATTGGTTTTCAGGGTTCCAACTACCCAAATTAACATGAAATTATTATCTATCACCTATTTTTACTATTCAATAAATTTTCTAGGATTCCTTTCTGTCACATCCATAGATTTATATGCATCCCAAGCACTAGGTCATAGGTGAACCTCATCTATCTTTAATTTTTGACAAGAAAGTAGAGACCAAAAACAAAAATATATGATTATCAACTCATTTTGCATGTAAAGGGTTGGTCATTGAGATAATTTTCTTGGAAAGAAAGGTTTACAAGTGACTCTTGGATATCAAAGTAAAGGTTTGAGTTACAAATGAAATAATGCATCTTACATAGTGTAGGGAATGGTGTATATTATACTGTGGTATGTCTTCATGCTAGTTTGTTATGGATTGGGAATATTTTTAATCATAGTTATTATATTTCCTATTATAAAATTTATTGATATGATCATAATAGAAGTTTGATATATGTGTGAAAAAATCAAAATCAAATATAAATCTTTCATAATTTTCATTTACTTATCACACACCAGTCATTATAGTTATAATATGGATCATTAAGTAAGTCTATTGCATGGATGTAATGTTTGATTGCCATATTAATTACTTAATTTAATTATGTTGATTCCTTGTTGTATATGCTCTATTCAATTTTTTTTCATGAATCTATTTCCCAATAGTATAAGAATTGATTCATATTGGTTAAGGGCCACACATCCACCATTTTGATCACCTACATCCTTGTTAATAGTAGAAGTATATTAATATGTATGCTATTCATGATTCATTATTGTAAGATAGGGTAATATGTTTTTTGAAAAAAGGGGTAAAAAATTTATTGAAATTAAGAAACTAACAGTACAAAGGGATCAACGAACCCATAGGCTCCCAAGAAATAAAGCACAAGAATGCCCAACCAAGACTAAAATCACTAGCCACACCACCACAAACACCTTATCCATACATATCCTTAGCCATGACCCTCTCCAATTCTTGACAATAATTAGGGGATAACTGTCCCCACCCCTTAATCTTCCAATCATCAACATGCTCTAAAGCCCACTTAGCCAAACAATTGGCAACCCTATTCCATTCACACGAAATATGGGAAAAAGACACAACTTCCAACATAGAGCACATCTACAAAATATATGAAACCACCAAAGAAAGCTACCAATTAACCTCAACCACCTTTTGTTCATGCAACAAATTAATATTAATCTTTGAGTTAGATTCACATATAATCCTATGCCAACCCAAAGCACACACACACACTCAATAGCTTAAAGAACCGCCAACCCCTCCATAAGGTTGTTAGAATGTTGCACTTTACGAATGGAGGGAAATAAAATAAATGAGCTAGAATAGTCTCTTCCAACTCTACCAATCCCAGCAGTCCCAAGATTACCCTTAGAGGAACCATCTGTATTGATCTTTAGAATATCCACCTTGGGGGGCACCCATCTTCCAACCATTTAAACCTTCTTTTTAGCCTGCCTATCTCTTCTGACACAAGCATAGACATAATTCAATCCTTGTACTTGCTTAATATACTCACAATCTCATCATCACTCCTTTCCAAAGGAAAATCCACTTCACATTTGGCTTACACCATCTCTTGGATCATACCAATAATTCTCTACCAAACTTTTTGAACCAACAACCTATCCCCATGAAAAAGCATATGATTCCTTTCCAATAGAATTTTCCAAAGGATGAAAGTAGGACCAATGCACCACACAATTTGGAAAAAATAGGCCTCAAAAGGAGGTCTTCCCATGCTGCTCTTGAACTCAACCAGAGAAGAAGCATGGACATGAGGATGTTTCGAAACACCCCTCCATAAATGCCAAAGCAACATAGAATAATAATAATGGAAAAATAAGTGGGAAGAATCCTCCTCACTGCAACCGCACATAACAAAAATAGAGGGACCCTAGAATCCCCCCTTCCAAAGATTATCCTAGGTCAAACATCTATTCCAAGCCAGAGTCCACACAAAACAATTAAACTTTGATCATGAAAAATTGTTCCACACATATTTCCACCAAGGGACCTCCACCCCACCAAACATATGACCCAACAACTCTTGATACCCACTAGCCACAGTGAAAGAAAATTTAGGATTTGGGCTCCAAGCAAGAATATCCTTCTCTCTAAGGGAGCTAAATTTTCTACCAGCCAAAATATTTTGAAGCTTAGAACAATCCTCCTCCAACCAAAAAATAGGCCAATTGCAAGGATCCTTCCACCTAGCCACCTCCATCCACCCACAAGGATAAGAAGTCTTAAAATCAATCACCATTGACCAACCAACCTCCAGGAAGTGCTAGCAAAGATTCAACAAATTAGGATCCTAGCGTAAAATGGGGGGAAAACCATCCCAAGAATCTGACCAAAAAAGAGCCTTAGCCCCCTATTACATATCTAGAAAAATCCCTCCTTGATCAGAACAACCCCTTTCTTAAGCCTTCCCCAAATCATAGAACCTTTCCCCACTAGAGGATAGCTTGGAATCTCCTCCTTCAGAACCCCCAGAAGGTACTTGTGAGCTAAAATCCTAGCCCAGATATGATCTTGCTCCACACACCACCTCCAATAAAGTTTTGAAGCCAGCAACCTAGACCAAGTCAATTTCTGCAATCCAACACCCCCAAACTACTTCAGGCTACACATAATATCCAACTTCACAAGGCTCCAATTAGAAGAGGGCAAGCTACCCACCCATAAGAATTCTCTAGCAAAAGAATCCAAATCCTTTCAAAAACCCCACTGGATCCACCTGGAACATGCATCTATAAATAGGAAGAGCCTACACCATAGATTTAAGTAGTTGAACATAGCCAATAAAGGACAACCATCTATGAGTCCAATGATTAACCTTTGCACTAAACTTGTCCAAAATATTCTGCCAAGACTCCCTAGGGAGACTACAAAAAGACATATGAATGCCAAGATAAGTTAAATGGAGAGAACCAATCTGAAACCTTAAGATATGAGCAATCCATTGCTAAATAAGCCATGGAGTATTGAAGAAGAAAATGGAAGATTTATCTTCATTAATAATTTGACTAGAAGCAACAAGATAAATATCCAAAGCCTTGGGCAAATTCATGGCTTCTTTGATCTTAGCCATACCCATCAAAGTAGTATCATCCACAAATTGCAGGTGAGACTAAGGACGCAAACCATTTCCCCAAACCCATCCCTGAATAAAACCCAACTCTGGACATTACCTTTCACCACTCTCACTAGACCTTTAGCAAAAATAATAAATAAATAAGGAGAGAGAGGATCCCCTTGAAAAAGGCCTCTAGAAGCACTAAAAAGAGAAGAAGGCTCACCATTTATTAGCGTCGAGAAAGAAGTGGAAGTAACACAAGACATAACCCACTAAACCCACTCCTTAGCAAAACCAAAGGAAATAATAAATTTTCACAAGAAGGACCACTTAACTCTATCATAGGCCTTTTCCATATCTAGCTTGATGAACATAGCCTTTTCTTTCGAGGTAGCCATAGAATGAATAGTTTCAGTAGCAATGACCACCCCATCTAGAATTTTTCAATCCTGCACAAAACCATTCAGTTCCTTAGAGATAAGCCATTTTCGATCACTTCATCCTTTCAACAATAAAATTGGAAATGATTTTATAAACTAAATTACAAAGGGAAATAGGTTGAAATTGACTCAACTGATCCACCCAATCACATTTGGGAATGAGAGCAAGAAAGGTAGAGTTCAAATCCCACAACATCTACTTATTTCTCCGAGACTCTTGAATTACCTCCAATAGGTCCATCTTAATGATATCCCAAAATTCTTGATAAAATTCAATCAAAAAGCCATTTAGGCATGGGGATTTCCCTTTCTTCATCTAGAAAAAATTAGCCTCTAATTCCTCTAGCAAGATATGTCCCAAAAGATGCTCATTCATCTCCCCAATAACCAAAGAGGGGATACAAGACAAAACATGGTTTTCTTTGGCTAAACCATATTGAGAATCCTCTAAATAAAGAAGCAAAGAACTGCGAAGCTTCTCTAGACATATCTTGCCAAGAAGATAAATGCTCACCCATTCCATTGAAAAGAATAGGCATAGAATTATCGTGTCTCCTAGATCTCACCAAATTAAAGAAGAAAGTAGTGTTTCTATTCGCCTCCTATAATCATTCAATGCGAGCCTTTTGTTTCCAATAAATTTCCTCACACATATCACACTCCAACTATTTCAAAGCCCTTGTCTCCTCCCTGAGTAAATCCTTAGAAAAACCAAACTCCTTTATCTCCCGAGTGATGGCATCCAATTCAACTTGAGTAATAACCTTAGCATGAAAAATATTTCAAAAACACTACATGTTCCATCATTTGAGTTGATATTTCACATGTTGCAGTAGTTTGGAGAAAGAATACATACTAGTTTTATGAGCAGGTCTTCCCATCCGCCACCATTTAGCCACATACTCCTACTGAGAAGAATCACTTAACCACATAATCTGGAACTTGAAAGAGGGGGATCGAACAACATGAGTTGAAGTAGTAGATAACTTAATAGGCTAGTGATTTGAGCCACTCTAGTCCAAAATCTCCAAGAAAGTAGACCATGATCCTCCAATATAGGAACAAGAAACTAGAAAATAGTCCAGTCTCTTAGCAATACAATTATCTCCCATTCTCTTTTTGTTCCAAGTAAATTGACCATTACAAAGATTAATATCAACCAAATTTAAGGCAAATATGTTATCATGAAGAAGGAAGGAAAAAGGATCCAACCTCGCAAAGGCTCCGAATGAAATTGATGTGAGATAACAATAACTACTTACCAGGAATATTAGTAGGCACATAGATGTTTGAAAGAACAATAGTTTCCCAAGACGCCATACTTGAGGAAACGACAAAGATAGAAAACTTGGAGGACATCTACCAAAGAGGATGAATCTTCAATGGGTTCCACAAGCAAGCCACACCCCTTGCATTTCCATGAGCCCCAATACACTGATAGTCACCCTACCCCCACAAATTTAGCAACAAACCAACCATGCTATCAATAGATAATTTAGTCTCCTATAAAAAAAGGACATTAGGAGAATGAAATCTCACCAATTCACGTACAAATTTTTGTCGAGGGCCACTATTCAAGCCCCACACATTCCAAGACAGGATGATCATTTTAGAGGGTTAGAAAAATGGGAATGCAGGGTCTTAATAGATCCAGACTCCACCAAGGTCTCCCTCATCAAATTTATTTTATCTAAGTCCTTCTTTCTCCATTGTTTTAGAAGACTTCTTAGCAACCCCTTTCGTTTGGAATTTTTGAAGAAGTCCCAACGAAGGAGAAGCCTTGATTCCTTTTACCAAATTAGACCCTACTTTCACCAATCAAGTAGAGATCTCCCCCTCCCCCATTTTTGCATCCAAAAGAGTCTCAGACCTCCCATGAACCACCAAACTAAGATCCATTTCCATTTGTAAAGCACCAGCCTCCTAAGAAGTCTAGTTGTAATCTGGAATAATTCCTTCCTAAACCACTTCTAAAACACCTTGATCCATAATCATCATACTCAGGTTCACCTCTTGTTGACTGAGATCATCCAGATCCTCAAATCTATTAGAGGTATCACCTTCCTGATGCTCCTTAAGATTCCTCTTTTGAACACAGTCCTATTACAAGCCTTAACGGGAATAAAACCCTTCACACCAATAGCCTCACTAGGAATGAGGTCCTTTCCTTTCTCAACCTTAAGAGGGTTGCGAGGAGGCTAAGAAGTCTAAGACTCAAAATATTTAGACTTTAGGCATCTTCTCTATAGATGGTCGTATTCATGACATAGATGATAACGAAAGGGAAATGTCTCATAATCTAGATACTACACCCATGAATATGAACCCACATGAGTTTCCAAAGAATTTTGAAGAGGGTTATTTAAATCCATCTCAAGAAAATTTCATTATCTTTCTATCCTAAGTTTGCTGAGAAGGACCCATTGGCTTCCCTAGTAGTAAAACAACCTTATGCAAGCTGTCATTGTGTCAAAATTCAACTGGAAATCTAGGGAGACACACCCACACTAGAACTTGATTTGGGAGCTCCTCTAAAGGATCAAAACCCACATGCCATGGTTTAATAAATAAATAAATATGGTTGTGGAAATAAGGCCCCCCTTCGAACACTCTATTGTGATCTACCATGCAATTAAAAGTCACCATGAAGTAACTATTTTCCAACAACATTATTTCCATCTCACCCTTTGGGGACTAGGTCTAGTGAGCCCTCAACTCCAAAAATTGGATTGAAATCCTCATTCCAAAGAATTTTCAGAGCAAAGCATGCTTCGAGTAATACTTAATATCCTCTGCAATCGATTCTAGTTGAACTACCAACACCCGCCTATCTTTGGTATGGTCAAGACATCCATTTATCTTTGGGATATGAGAACCTCCTGATGACACAAACCCTCCATTTCCTGAATCATTTGAAAAAAAATTATTATCAAAATCCCTCGATGAATGATTTGGAGAGGAAGCCCCGAATGTAACACAAAAATACATAGGATATTTGACCCTCGACATCTCCCCCAGAGCCATTACCAAGAGAACTAAACACCACATAGCAAAAAAGGGAATTAAGTCGACCATAGCCCTGGCTGAAAGCAAAAAGACCCCATAAACTTTAGTTGGACCCCCATAAGGCAACAAAAGAAAAAGATAAAAAGAAAAGAAAGTTCCCTTGAACACCCCCATGCAAAAGAGCCCCTCCCACACCAACGCCAACACCTAGCCTCTAGATAAAACCCCCACATAGGGAACCCCACCACTCCACACCTTAGCACACCACATGCAAGAGCAAAGAAAACAAAAATTACAAATCACGGCCCTTACCAAGCCATGAGCCTACCTTCCCTCTCTCACACACAACCATCTCCTCTATTCTCCCCGAGTGTGTGTTTTTCAAGCTAGGGTAATATCATATCCAAACATCAAATAGCTAAATATTTAGAGAATCATGTCAAATATGTTTCCATCTTACAACTATGTAAGAAATTAAAATATTTATGAAATGAAACTAAAATAAAAGATAAAGAATTAAAAATATAAAGCACAAATAAACTCAAATTCCCAATCAAACAATCTTACTACAAACCTAAAATGGAAATGTCAATTCAATTATTTGAATATGGATGTGACTCAGTAGCATAACACTAAATTTTATTGAAAAAATATTTTGACAAGGTGGATCTACATATGGTGTGACCATATGAACATGATTGTATTTTTCAATTTTTTGAGGAAAAATCAACTAGGAGATGAGGATAAGAATATAGATTAGAGTTAATTGAGGAACTTGTCAAGTCAACTGAACAAAAAAATGGATATTTTTCATTTTGAACTAATGAGAGGATAAAATCAATTATTTAATTTTATAAATGGATAAATGTAAGGATGAAGTTTCCAATCAAATATGAAGTTAATTGATAGATGGATAATTTTTTTCTAAAATGAGATGGAATTAACTAATGTGATGAAAATTGAAACTTATTAAAATTGGATAATTAGCTCTCATTTTATTAAATAATAAAATATATTTTATTAAATGGACAAATAATTAATAAATGATATATGATGTGCTAAATTAATAATGTGATGATTAATAGTTAATAGATGATATGAAAGTAAGTAAAGGTAAATGTTTCTAGGTGAATAATTTTAGTCTCTATATTTCCCCCTCTTTGAGGCAATATTAAATGACATTGTTTCAAAGGAAAGAAAAGTGGTAGAGAAGAAAAAATAAAAAAAGATAAAAAAATGCTGATATGAACTAGTCGATTAAGAAATAAAAAATTAGAAAAATAAGATGTTTGGTGTCTCCTCAAGAGGTTATCTATATAAAAATTACATGGATGGGATCTAAAAAGAAGAGATGTAAAGAAAATTGAAAATGGAAGATGGAAAATGAAGGAAAATATATGGAAGAAAGATGATTATGGATAAAACGATGATAATGAGTTATATGAACTTTGCGTTTAGCAGCCTTTATTCAATATAGCAATAGATGTTATGCAATAAGGTATCTAAGACTAGGGGACAATGTATCTAGTGTGTGGACTAAATCTAAAAGCTAAGATTTCCTATAAGAATATGCCAATGGAAAAAATGATATAGAAGAACATTATGTTGTTGTACCAACATATTTTAAGGAAAGTTACAAATGTAAATAAATAAAAATAAACACAAGAAAGAACATAAGCACAAAAAATCATGCAAAAAGAAACATAATCTTATTCCTAGTCAGGAAGGGAATTGATTGATTGATTGAAAATGATGATAAAACTCTTGATGTGAGAAGGATGCATACAAAAAATAATGTGGCGATTGGGAAATAAAAGTACCACTAATCATATTTTGACTAAAATGGATTAAGGTTTGTAGCAAGGATGTAAAGGAAATAAAGGAATATTTTGGATGGTGTGCTATATTGCATAACAATATTGTATGAAGTGGGATTATTGTATTTGGATGAACCACTTTTAGGATTGGTTGAATTATAGAGGGATCTTGGATAGGTGGATTTAAAGCTTGGAATTAATGACAAAGGACAACCATTTCTTGCAATGAGAATGAAAGGATATGAGATTTATTAGGTAAATGGTGGGAGGATGATTAAGATATGATCTCAAAGAATTATGTCACATAGGAATAATGTATTTTCTCTAAGATAAAAAGCTGAATAATGTTATGAAGGAAATGGCAGAATAGTCAATGGTGAATGACCAAAGGATGAACATGTCAAAAGTTTACCAAATCATATTTTTATTTTGTTCTTTAGTCCTTATAATGATCAAGTTGGGTAAGGGAGATGGATATAAATGATGTGGGATGAATGAATTCTTTCAAAAAACTCTCCCCCAAAGCCTGAGCTAAGACCAATTTATAAAATTTATTGCTATGTCCTCATTGTTTAAAGACTTTAAATGAATGCTTTTTTAACATCTAAGATTTGATAGATATGTTTCCATATCCTATTTAATTTATAGTTTAATTGGAGCACAAAATGAAATATAGATTTATATGATCATTGCTAGGAGCATATGCATGCTTGGGGATTGTTTTTTTTCTTCCTATAGATATTTATATAGGTTTTCTTAGAGAATATTATTAGAATATTTATTTTGCATAATCACCTAGGGAATCTTGTATGTGTGAGTATTGTTCTTGATATTTTATCAAGCTATTAAATCAATATCCTTAGATGGTTTGACAAAAAGGATAAATCATCCTTTACCAAATGTCAACTAAAAAGCACAAGGACTATTTTGAGCAAGAATAGAATAAGAACATCAAAAAATGCCAAATACAACATTTTTTAATGTTAGAAAAACTTGGATTTGGAGAAATAGTTCAAATCCATCAGAAATATGTGACTTATATTTGTAGGATTGATTCCATAATTATTAAAGTGATCTAGATCAATTGATAATACATTCAATAATTTCAATGCATCCATCTAATTTTTGTTGATATTTCTTTAATATTAATAAATCATCATCTAACATATGTTTTTAATTAAGAAAGCAGGGAAAGGGCCCTAATCCCAAGTAAAACGAAGGATTTACCATACAAAGCATACAAAAGGGTAGAACAACCCAATAAAATAGACTAGCCAAACACAACAACCAGTTAGGTACAATGGGTCAAGAACAACTACAACCAACAAAAAAGAAAAAAATAGAGCAAAGCAGAAACAACCATCCAAAGAGAAGTTGTTCAAGCAACAGAGCTTGAACCAAGTAAAGCCTCTGAGGGCATATAAAATGAAACTGTGACCATCTTAGAAACATGTTTCTTCTTTCTATGCACTGTTTCCAAGAAGAAGCTGGAACCAAAATTGAGAAATTTTGATCAAAAGGGAAAGACTCCCCTCCAGAGTAACAACATATACTTTAGGTGAAGCAATCAAAACCAAGCCTGAAGCATCATGATTAACAACATTTTCCAAACAAGGGGCAATAGGGGCCTCAAGGGAGGTAGAACACTCAGCATTAGGAATAGCCATATCTAGAGACAGCACAATAGAAACCACAAGAGGAGCAACATCCACCACACCCATATTATTTGTCCTTGCAGAAGGAGGAGTCCTAGAACCTCCGTCAAAAGAAGCAGAGTCTATAGTAGGGGGCACTGTTAAGTGTTCACAAAGAGAATTCTTTCACCAGGTAGAGGAGGAAATAGGACGGGAGCTTTGAGAGCAGTCACGAGCCAGGTGACCAACAACAAAACACTGTTTACAGTAATCATCTAACATATGTTACATGTTTCAACTAATTAATTTTGTTATTTAATTTAGTTTTTAAAAATATTTATTTATTTAGATATATTTATCATTCTCACCTTTATTATCTAAAATAAAGTTTCTATACTAAAACTATTTATGTATTTACACTAAATTTATTTTAAAACTAAAATATTACATAAGAAATTGTCTCATCTCATTTAAATAGATGGTTATTTTATATTTCTTTTATTGTATGCTTAGTCTCCAAAAAAAGTGAAATATTACCTCAAAAGTAAAATATTACTATTTTATAAGGTCTTGGATGGCATATTCTTATCCTTATAAATATCCTCACTTAAAAAATAAAATCTAAATATATTTATATTGCATATTAATATTTTCATTGTATTAAAAACTTAGATATGTTGAAAGAATGAACATTAATGTTTGTTTATCATAACTATTTTTTGATTAGATTATGTGATAGCTTATGTATCAAAATTTCGGATCACACTCTATGATCCATTATTAGGATGATAGAATGCTACAAAAGACAAAAAGATGGATTAGTAGCAAAGCCATAAAAAAGAGAGGGGGAAGAGGAAGTCACACGGGTAAAGAGGCAAAAAGGATGACATGAACAAGATAAAAAATAAAAAAATAAAAAAAATTATGGAGATAATATCAAATAAACTAAATTTCTTTTATCTTTTAATTTTTTTGTCTTGTTTGTGTCATCCACCTTGCTTCATTCACTGAGCCACCTCCCTGTCCCCCATCTCTTTTAGGTTATCTTGGTCTACTATTAATAAATCTTTTTGTTTCTAATAACATTCTATCATTTTGATGATAGGTTATGAAATGTGATACGAGATGATGCGGAAAACTATCACACAATCTAAACAAAACCAATTTGGTGACTTTTTTTTATTTGAAACTATGAACCGGTGAGGTCACAAACGGGAGATCTCAGCCCCGATATAACTTCTCAACAATTATACCCCAATGGGGTTTGAACCTTGATGACAAGAATATCAACACAACAACTCAACCATCACACCATGCCACTATTGACAACAATTTAGATACAATTGTATACATGCTTTTAAAACAATATTTAACAAAATTGTTCTATTTTATATGTTGTAATGATTGACAAAAACCACTATATTCTTATCCTTGGTACACATTATATCCTTATAAATCTCACCCATTAAAGAAAAATAATCCAAATATACTTTGTATTGCCTATCAACATTTTCGTACTAGTTTATTTTGTATTAAAAAACTCACAAATGGTGAAAAACAGGACGACTAACGTGTATTTTATTTTAAAATGATGTATGCATGTCCTTTAATGCAATATTTAACCAATTCTTCTATTTTATATGCTGTAGTGGTTCACAAAAATTTCCAATCAATAATGTAATGGTATATTATTATTATTTATATGACAATCTAGTTTGTCTAACAATAGATTATGATAAGGATGGTCTGTAAATTATGACAATAATCGTCTGTGAATTGTTTGTAAATTGTTTGTAACTTTTTTCCAAAAACACTCTGTAGTCGTCCAGAACACTCTAGAGACTTTACAAGCCAATCAAGATAGAACACGCTAATTAAGAAACGCCGGAACAGGCCAAGCGCTCTCTATTAAAGCCTGCCTTGTCACGAGGGTATGTAGGGAATCAATTATGGCGTTACAAGCAGCTTTCATTATTGTTTTAGCTCTAGGACTGGCTTCACTTTGGCTAATTGCAAACTCTCTCAGAGGTAGAAATAATAGCGCGGCAGAGGCAAAGCCACCGCAGCCTCCGTCGTGGCCGATACTTGGGCATCTTCCTCTCCTAAGTAGAAGCAAACAACCCTTTCACAGAATTCTGTCCTCGCTTTCACAGAGTTATGGTCCTATCATGCATCTCCAACTTGGCTTCGGCCCAGTTTTGGTCATCAGCTCTTTAGATCTCGCAAAAGAATGCCTTACAACAAATGACAAAGCCTTTGCTTCGCGCCCACTTCTTTCTGTAGCAAAGCATATTGGGTATGATTTCAAATCCTTCGGTTTGGCTCCTTACGGCTCCTACTGGCGAAACGTTAGAAAAGCTTGCAAACTCCAGCTCTTTACTGTAGACAGAATCGAATCCTTCGAGTACGTCCGGAGAGAGGAGATTTCCACTCTCATCCGTTCGCTGTTCGAGAGTTGGGAACGAGATATCAATCCCGTGAACATGAAGTCGAAGCTCTCTGATCTCACATATAATATCATGATGCGAATAGTTGCCAGCAAGAGATTCTCGCCAGATCTCAGTTCTGAAGATTTGCAAGAAGCGCAGCACTTTAAGATTTTGTTGGAAGAATTTATGTTTTTCCTTGGAGCGTTTGATATCTCTCATTACCTGTCGTTTCCCAAGTTGATCGATCCACAGGGAATGGAATTTTCTATGAAAAACCTCAAGAAGAAAATAGATGTGTTTTTGAAGAAATTGATCCACGATCACCGAGAGAAGAGAGGTATGCACGCTCCAGACTTAATTGGTGTTCTCATCTCTGCAACAGACAACCATGAAATTCAGTTGGACAGTAACGACGATGTGGTGAAGGCCAACGCCTTACTATGCTCTTTTTTATCACTTTCTGTTACATATATTAGGAATGTTTCTGAAATCTTCTTTATCATAGTTTGTATTAAGTAGTTAGGGTATTGTGGTCAAGGGCTAGATTATTTAAGTGAAAACTTTATGTTCTTGTACTTTGGTTTTGTAGGGCTTGATTACAGCAGGTACTGAAACATCTTTTGTGACTATGGAGTGGGCACTGTCAGCTCTAATACAGCACCCGGATATTTTGTTTAAAGCCCAGCAAGAGCTCGACATACATGTCGGACGGAACCGTTTAATGGAGGA
This sequence comes from Sequoia sempervirens, assembly GCA_007258455.2. Lineage (NCBI taxonomy): Eukaryota > Viridiplantae > Streptophyta > Pinopsida > Cupressales > Cupressaceae > Sequoia > Sequoia sempervirens. The sequence continues at coordinate 444,458 of VDFB02374143.1, forward strand.
ATCGGATATTCACAAGCTGAAATACTTGCAGGCAATTGTGAAAGAAAATCTCAGGCTTTTCCCAGCGGGACCTCTTTTTGCTACCTCACGAATCTATCGAGGCCTGCACTGTAGGGGGATATCATGTTCCCGCAGGAACGCAACTGTTAGTGAATGTGTGGGCAATTCAACGGGACGCGGCCGTGTGGGAGCACCCAACGGAATTCATTCCTGAACGTTTTCTCAACAGTATCAAAGAGATTGATGTGAAAGGGAAGAACTTCGAATTATTAAGCATCGCCTTCCCACCATCTCTACTGATATGCTTCTCCTCAGAAAAAGTTTTTAATGCTCACATCATCGGCCTCAATCACTTTGGGAATATAGCTCTTAAAGTCTTGTTAGACTTATTTAACATAAGCGGTATTGTGCTAATGTTGTAGATTGTATTAAATAAACTTTAGCTTTTTAGAGTTTAGTCAAACTCAAATTGCTTTGTCTCTCTCTATAGAAAGATATATAGGTGCAATATAAAGATGGACAAATGATGTGAAAGAAATATTGAGCAATGGGTTTTCTAATAGGATTATATCGTTTTAAAAAAAATCTTAATAAAAAAATTATTTCATGTGTGTATGTATATATTTTGTATCTAGAATAATGCTTTTAAGGATGAATTTTATATAGTTCAATTGTTAATTTAAAAATAGTATAATTAACCAAAATTAGGCATTCACATATATATATTTCCTTTAATTTGTGTTTCCAATTTCTATGGTTTTTTTTTTTTTTTTATCAATATGCTTTTATTACTTTTTATATTATAAAATAATTGGAATATTACATTGTTCTCAAAAAGAGTGCAAGTGGTAGAAGGCACTATCCCAATGTCCAAGTGGGCCCAAGCCCAAACAACAAGACAAAGTTGCAAGAGCTACACCACAAAGGGGAGGGTCACAATCTTTCATTTTTTTTTGGAATAAATCAATGCTACCTTGAAACCATCAATGACTAGGTTTCAACCATTTGTTACACCATATTTGTAACTCTTATCCTCAATAGATGATTGAGTAGATGAAGAAGATAAATTGACAAAGGTAGGCATGAACAAGCCTATATGCCTTGAAAAAATATTAGGACATGAAAGATTCAAAAGGACATAAATTTAATTCCAAGCTTCTTGAGCTCTAGAATAAAACTAGAAAAGATGTTTGGAAGTCTTTTGTTGTTAACAGAAAGGCCAACATCGATTGATAATTCCTAAATGAGACAATCAAAAGCCAAGACCAAGATGCTCGAAATCAAGGCACCAAGCAAAATGGGAAAGTTTTGTTGCTATTATTGTAGTCCAAATCATCTAAATATAGGGTGCCAAGTGCATAAAGAATACTAGTTATGCCATTGATTATTCAAATGAGAAACCATGGAAAGATGAGGTGAAATTAAACCATGTCCCTTACAAGGTTTGTGATTAAAAAATGACATTTTGAATACCAAGTTTCTAATTTTAAATTGATAGATTGATCGAAATCAATTGAAATGTACACCAATAATCAATATATATTAAACTAGATATTAAATAATATAAAAACTTAAATTTTCTAATATAATTCAATAGGAACAATGAAAATATCAATTGATATATTTATCAATATCAATTTGTATACACCAATAATGAATACACACACACACACATATCTGTGTTTGTGTATATATATACATATATAGCTATATATAGAATGCTTAATATGATACAATATATAAACCCTAGAAATATTAATTTATATTAATCAATATTTCAATTGATATACATAAATAATGATATGTCAGCCATTCATCAATATATTTATAATTTATTATTACTATGTAATAGAAACCTTAGAAATATCAATTGATATCAATAAATATTGCAATTGATATACAACAATGATTATATAAAGATCACATTACAACTAATTATATTTCTATTCAATAGGACATGTAAGACTTTAATCTATAACACATGATTTATTCATTATAAATCATAACCATGATAATGTTTCAATGACACTTCTCACATTTTAAATTATATTAATTGATTTAAATTGAAAAGTGAAATTATTGTGCACTTAGATTTTCAATATATATAACTAAATTTATTTTTATTTTTATAATTGTAGCTAGTTCCTTTGAACTCATATAGATTAGTTCTCTAAAAGATATTTCTTACTAAAATAAATTTTGTGAAACAAACCCTTGCCTCCAAATATACAACCTTAAAACTTCATGCTATTAGTGTTGTAGTGTAGAAAAATGGATACCCTTGCATTTTCACACTTGTTTGGGCTCGCCTTGCTTTATTTATTCCTATTTATGTCTTAATTGGTCATATTTTGCATCAACAAGCCTAATGAATTATATCTTTTTATGGCTAATCCCGACAAAACATCAAAGGGTAAATGATAATTTAATGATTTTTTCTATGTGTCCCTAACTTTTGGATTGGGACTAAGATGCCACCTAGGGCATCTTTGTCCTCCATAGGTCTTGGGATCCTAATTTTGAAAGAACCTAAAAAGGTCCCTTTTTGGAGTTTGTGCGCCGAGTTTCATGCCTTGGGACTGAGACGCCACCTAGGGAATCTTAGTCCCCCTTGAGTTATTTCTGGGATTCAATTTTAAATCTTTGCAAGATTTAGCCTCCTATAATTAATGATTTCATATGTCAGCTTGTTATGGTGTAATTTCAAGATATTGAGTGTGGATAAGTATAAATACAATGTTCCTTCACTCATTTCACATCAATAATTTTGTGAGAGCATTCATTCTTGCAAATCGTAGTCCACAAGATCATTCAAGAGCAATTCATCAAGCATTTGGAGCCATAATCAAGATTCAAGCATCATTTCAAGGGTTTAGTACATCCATTCATGTTGTTGAGCCAATATTATGGATGTAGCATTGAAGTTCTATTTACAACCATTGTCCACATCATAACCAAGGATCCAAGATCTACATTCTTCATGACCAATATATGGTAGATTGCAGATTTTCTTTATAAGACATCATCCAAGGTGATATCATTTACATATTTCATATTACATGCTTCATTTCATTCATTTCATTATTTGGTTTAATTACCTACAATGAGTTTGACCAAGGAAAACCCCCATTTACTAACAATCAACAAGTTGTTCCTCTCTTATGTGTTTGTGATTGCATATTTAGGTTGAAGACTTGAAGATCATTTGAAG